>RPOG01001133.1:123271-180208 GCA_008086565.1 Thalassoma bifasciatum
AAGCTGATGAACATGAGGTAGAGACAACCCAGCTAGAGTCAAGCACAGCCCCCCAGCACAGAGTGGCCCCCTCTGAGGAAACACTGGAAATGGGATGAACAGATAAAAACATAAAACCGTTAAAAATATAAATACATAGAGCATAAACAGACTAAGAATATAAATAACATTTTCTTCCGTTTCTAATCTTTTACTTATTTATTTTTATTTATGTAAAATTTCCTTTAATTTGTTTAGTTATTTTGCTTACTTATTTATTTATTTTGGAATTAACTTTCGATATACTTTATTCACCCAGACCTCGAACGAAAATTTTATACTTGCAAGAGACGTCAGGAGTCCGACAAGGTGACTGAGTCCCAGGTCGAGGGTTCATATGGTAAAAACAATTCAGAGATAAGAAGGTCCAAGACTCCTAAGACACTTAAAAACCATTAAAAGGACCTTAAAATTAATCCTAAAACACACAGGGAGCCAATGCAGTGATTTTAAAACCGGTGTGATATGCTCCCGCCTTCTGGTCTTCGTCAGCACACGAGCTGCTGAGTTTTGTAGGAGTTGTAAACTTGAGATGTTTCTTTTAGGAAGACCAGAAAGCAGGGCATTGCAATAATCAATATGACTGGAGATAAAAGCATGCATTAGGGTCTCTGTGTTAGCTTTGGAGAGAAAGGGGCGGACTCTGGCTATGTTCTTTAAATGATAAAATCTTGTTTTTGTTATATTTTTAATGTGGGGAATAAAATTGAGCTCAGAGTCAAAGATGACGCCCAGATTCTTGGTTGGATGGGTTTAAACCCAGTGTTTGCAATTTAGATTGAATATTCTCTCCCTGAGCCTTAGGATCGATGATTAAAACCTCAGTCTTGTCCTGGTTGAGCTGCAGGAAGTTTTCTGCCATCCAAGATTGAATTTCTGTGATACATTTAAAAAGGGCATCAATTGGCCCTGTGTCATCAGGAGACATGGAGATGTACAGCTGTGTGTCATCCGCATAACTGTGGAAATCAATACCATGCCTCCTGATGACACTTCCCAGAGGGAGCATGTACAAATTAAAAAGTAAGGGGCCTAAAATTGAGCCTTGGGGTACACCACATTTGATACCATGGATCATGCAGAAGCTGAGCCTTCAGTGTGTGTAAATTTTCCTCCAGTATTTTCTGATAACATGCTGCATTCATCCTTCATTCATCAGTTTGGACCAAGTTTCCTGAGCCTTTGTAGCTCACACATCCCCAAAACATCAGTGATCCACCTCCGTGTTTCACGGTAGGAATGGTGGACCTTTCATCATAGGCCTTGTTGACTCCTCTCCAAATGTAACGTTTATGGTTGTGGACAGAAACTTTACTTTTGGTCTCATCACTCCAAATAATTTGTTCCAGAAGTTTTAAGGCTTGTCTCTGTGCTCTTTGGTGTACTGTAAGCTGGATATTTTGTGGCATTTGTGTAAAAATGGCTTTCTTCTGGCGACCTGACCATGCAACCCATGTTTCTTCATGTGTCTCCTTTTTGTGGATCTTGAAACATCCACCCCAATTTTTTTTTAAGAGAGTCCTGTATTTCAGCTGAAGTTATTTGAGGGTTTTTCTTTGCACCTCAAATAATTTTCCTTGCAGTTGGAGCTGAAATGTTTGTTGTTCTGCCTGATCATGGTTTGGTTTCAACAGAATCCCTCTCTCTCCACTTCTTAATTAGTTTTAACAGCGCTTCTTGGCATCCTCAATTCCTTGGATATCTTTTTAAATCCTTTTCCTGTTTTATACAGTTGGATTACCTTTTCTCACAGATCCTTTGACAATTCTTTTTCTTTCCCCATGACGCAGAAACCAGAAACTCCAATGCAGCACTGAGTGAAAGATGCAAGTGTCCGTCAGGAGCTCAGAAACTCACTGAGCTTTTATACACACAGACTGATTACAAGCGAATAGATCACAGGTTACCTGTAGGAGACATTCAAACACATTTGTGTTAACATTTGTTCATGTTATCAGCCAAAAATCACCAGGGGGTGTAAACTTCTTAACAGAGTCATTTCTGAAGTTTCTGTTGTCATTATGGTTTAAAAAGAGTAAACTGCTTTTTTTTTTTTCAATAAATGTCTTCACCCAACCACTAACCATGAGTGACAGAAACGATTTTGTGTTATCATTCATATTTTCTGAGAAAAGGCCAAAAAATCTGAAATTCTGCTAGGGGGTGTATACTTTCCGGCACAACTGTGTGTGCATATATATATATATATATATATATATATATATATATATATACAGTGCTCAGCATAAATGAGTACACCCCCTTTGAAAAGTAAGATTTTAATCAGTATCTCAATGAACACAAGAACAATTCCCAAAATTTTGACAAAACTGAGTTTCATAGAACATTTGTTTCACTCACAACATGAAGGTACGATTGATAATATAACCAAGATTAGAAAATCATCAGTTTTACCCAAAATAGCTGATGCAAAAATGAATACACCCCATAACAAAAACTATGACATCTAGTATTATGTATGAACTCCGCGACTTTTGAGGACAGCACCAAGTCTTCTAGGCATGGAATGAACAAGTTGGCAACATCCTGCAACATCTATCTTCTTCCATTCTTCCAAAACGACCTCTTTTAGAGACTAGATGCTGGATGGAGAGTGATGTCTCTTTAGAATTCCCCATAGGCGTCCAATTGGGTTCAGATCAGGAGACATACTAGGCCACTGAATCTCTTTCACCCTGTTCCTCTTGAGAAATGCAACGGTGGCCTTGGAAGTGTGTTTTGGATCATTGTCATGTTGGAAAAGTGCACAAAGGCCAAGGGCACAGAGTGATGGTAGCACCTTCCATTTCAATATGGAGCAGTACATCTGTGAATTCATGACACCATGAATGAAATGCAGCTCCCCAACACCAGCAGCACTCATGCAGCCCCACATAAGGACACTGTCACCACCACCACGTTTGACTGTCGGCACTATGCACTTCTCATTGAACTCCTCACCTTTGCCATGCCATACAATTTGAAGCCATCAGTCCCAAAAAGATTTAGTCTTAGATAGATTTGTTAGGAAAAGTACTTTTAGTGGGTGCAAACTCACAAATCTTGTTTGCAATCAATGGCCCACATTTGTGGGAGTATTTTGTAGTCCAGTGTCCCATGGAGTATTTTGATTCTGATGAGAAAGTAAAGATTTTCTGACAAATCTGTTGGGGTCTACTCATTTATGCTGAGCACTGTATATATGTATGGAGAGAGGGAGGGAGAGAGAGAGAGAGAGAGAGAGAGAGAGAGAAGTACTACTTCACATTTACAACCATACTAGTTTACTAGTTATGCCAAAAAGACTACTACTTTTGTAACTAGTGACATTTTGGGTCTTGCTAGTTAACTTGTAAACACTTTAAACCTCACTAGTTTAAAAGTAACGTTAAAAAGAGTCAAACTAGTTTAACTAGTGGACATTTTGCTCATACTAGTTTACTAGTAAATATTTGTTTATGCTCACTAGTTAACTGGTAGACACAAAATATATTGTGCGAGTAAACTAGTAGATATTTTGCACCTTACTAGTGAACTTGTAAATCTTTTTGCAGTCTACTGGTAAACTAGTGTGTCCAAAGACCTCACTAGAAAAGGAAGCTTAGCTCTGATATCAAAGATGTCTAATATATGTCCAATTGTCTGACCATACTGTCAGGACTTCTTGGTATGATGTGTCTTTAAAGACAGCTGCCCGAGTATGGAAACTAACCATGCAGTGCCCTCGCCTGGTTGCGTCTGTCCTCCTGTTGATGCAGAATGGAACCCCAGGTGTGCAGGAGCATTGTGACAAGCAGCTCCAACAGCCCCCCCCACCCACACAAAGCAACACTCTGCAAACAATGTGTGGACGATCTTTTGAAAATAGTCAAGGCGGGACACACAGCAGGAGCTAACAGACCACCTTAACACAATAGCAGTGGCAGCATACAGTTCACACACACACAGGAAAAAGATTGGACGATTAAATTCCTGGACTTGAGAATTCATCACAAGGAAGACAGCAGCATAAAAACCTCAGTAAACAGAGACTCTGCTCACGCAGACCAATACCTCCTTTGGACATCAGAACATGTCACTGCACACAAACTCTCTGTAATCAGAACAATGTACAATTGGGTTCACATCATAACAGACAATAAGGAAAGACGATAAAGAAAAACATTTGGAACATGCGCCAATATACTAATGGGCTTTAAACAAAGGAAAGAGCATGCAAGATGCCACAAACAAAGAAAAAAGGACAAGAAAACAAAACCCAAACAACAAAAAACTGTTAACCACGACAGGGGAATAATAACATCACCAGACATCAGGGGAATAACTGCAACTACCCAGCAGATCATGAAAAAATATCAAGTAAACACTACAGTAAAACCATACAATAAACTATGAAAGACACTTGTACATCACAAAGATCCAATAACATCAGAGAACAGATGCAACATAATCTATGAAATTCCATGCAAATCACGCAGCAAAACGCACATCCAAGAAACCAGATGGACATTCAACACACACAACAGTCGCCACCAGGTATGGACATGGGCACTTCATCAAACGTTTCCATGCCCAGACGGATGTTTTTAATGACACGTCACACCAGGAAGTCCTGACAGCTCTGAGGAAGGCTGAAGTGACAGCTGAAACTGTAAGCAAGGTAAGACTAAACATCTGAGTCCAACTGTCTGACGAAAAAGAAAAGTTTTTACATGTGTACACACACACACACACACACACACACACACAACTGTAGTAGTGTAGCTATGCATCATATTCATATTACCATGACTCATGATTAGACCATGGATTTTTTTTTTACTATTCTAGTGACATGACTTGTACTGAAATTTAAAGGACTACAGAGCCAACTCATGTGCTCAAAAGACTCCAGATTATCTGTGGTGACGACCCTGCAAACTTCTACAAAGCATGCTAGGTAAGTAAGCCCTTACATTCTCATAATTAGCACCATTATTTGACAGTTTCTATCTATGATGATAATTTATACAATATCATCTCTCGGCACCCAAATACCATCAGGTAACGTGATCTATTGTGGAGCTCAACCAATTAAACATTGGCTTACAGAAACCTTAATGGCAGTTTTTTTTCTTCTTTTTTTTTTTTTTACCTGTTGAAGGTGCTGTGCTCTCATCTCCTGTGTCTCTGTCCAGGCTTGTTGAAGGTCACCACAAAGGGTGAAGTTGTCAATCAATCAATCAATCAATCAATCAATCTTTATTTATATAGCGCCAAATCATAGCAAACGTTATCTCAAGACACTTTACAAAACATTAGCAGGTTGATACCTGTTAATGTTAGAGTATTTCATTATTTTATTAACAGAGACCCAACATCAAGACAGGATAAAGAATCTTATCTCATCTTGATCCACCATGAGTGAAGCACTTTGCAGCAGCTTTTAGCAAAGTTACAGTGGAAAAACTTCCCTTTAACGGGCAGAAACCTCAGACAGAACCAGACTCATGTTAGACAGACATCTGCCTCCACTGTGTTGGGGTGAGAGAGAGAGAGAGAGAGAGAGAGTTGTGATATACAACATTCAAGATCTGCCAAATGTGTATGTTTTTTGGAGCGACGATCAGTGTATCTAAAGTAGCCTGAGACTTTGAGGCTCACATTTCACTTCATCCAACCAGTACTCTAAGTCAAGGCTACTAATATGAACTTAATGTGACTGCTGCGTAAAATTAAAGCTTCACGTTGAACTACTCAACCTCATCAGTGTCAGCTTGTGTGAAAACTAAAGTGATAAAAGGCAACAGGCTTCCACACAATTTTCTAGTGAAGTCAACTAACGTGGGTTAAGAGAGAAGGCATTCACCCATATTTACCAGGGTGCTGTGAGGGGTTGGGGTTCAGTAGAATGTCAGAAGGAAACTTTTTTCACAGCATGACAAAGCCCCCTGGAAAAAGCCCCAAAGTATAAACCTGTGATTAATTGTGTCATTAGGTGAGAGAAAAAAGAAAACACGTCTGTCAGTGTCATTTCAGTGTCTCCTCGGGCCTATGTAAACGCTTACACCCCACAGTTTGGAGTGTAGTGAAGCAGTTCAGCTGCCTCAGCTGTGTAATTCATGGTTTTAACAGGAAAGAGGGCACCCTTTCCACTGCACACCCCCCAGAAGAGACAGTTTGATGACAGCCTCTTGTCCTCAGACTGGGACGTGAAAGTGTCACCCACTTATCAGACACATTTCTGAGCTTCAGGTGGGATCCACTGAAGTGTCCCTCCAGAGTTTCTCCAGCGTTACGAAAATTGATGGAAGTTTTATTTCAACACTTGAGGTTGGGAATCCCTGCTCTGAAAAAAAGGAACAGTAAGTTATCAGATGGTTGCACTAAAGTGATACTTTCTTTTCAAAACAGGTTTATCCAGTCATTATCTTTACCATGTATTGTGTTGGAGGCTGTTTTCCAAACTGCCTGCTACACTAGCATCCTGCTGATTTGCAGAAATTCAGTATGTAGGAGACAGGATGCGAAAACTTGAGAGATCTGAAGTATGCTGGAAATTGCCGGATGTCCTACTGATCTGGGAAAATTTCTCAGTATTCAGCAAACATGTCTACCTGGCAAACTGTTTCCCACAATCCACAACGCTTATGCTGTTTGTGTATTCGGGGCACTCAGGTTTGGGTGAATTATCATCACCTACTGGAATAAATCATTGTTGCAACTACAACAAAACAACATTGTCTGTTAGATAGGAATAAAGTGAAATGAAAGAAACAGAGGTAAATCTACTCACTCTATATCATGAAAGAGGTGTTCACTTCTACAAAATTCATAAAAACCCGTTGTTTGGTTATTTTAAGGGCTGGTAGTCAAACTGATGTATTTTGGTGAGAAATGAGTGGCATGAGATGGCTGGATCCATTTCAGAGATTTATTGAGTTGTTCACATATGCTGCTTGAGTGGTATTGTCTGGAGTTTAATGAAAGAAAGGACAGAAATTAGCATTTAAATCAAACAAAAACTCAAACATTTCATCAGTGAATGATAAATTAATCAAAGGCAACAAAGGAGCAAAATTAGGGTCCTTAAACTGGACAAACTCACATATTTGACGCACTCCTTGCAGCAGAACAGGTTTTGTGTCCAGTCTGGTGGGGAAACAGAGCTCAATGCTCTGCTCCCTCTTGTAGCAGAGCAATTGCCACACCTGTGCTGACTCTCCAGCCAGCACAGGTGTGGCTGCTGCTCTCATCAGGAGAAGCTCAGGAGGAGAGTTTCCAACACCCGTATAAATCTCTTATTCACTTCTTTCTCCAAATGACAGCCCACGTGGAAAATGAAAGCAGTTTTTCCATCAGCTGGAAAAAAGAAAAAGAAAAAGAAGCCTTTTTGTCCCAGATTTATTTTCAATAAACAATAATGTTTGGTGTAAGGTTCAAAGAATTGAATATGGTGATTTGCTGTAGTAAATCTCTATACCTTTATGAATTTTATACAAACAGGAATGTGACTGTGTTATATTTTTAACTAGATTAAAAATGTTCCTGAAACACAGAAAATATTAAAGGACCAAAAACCCACAAAAAATTCACAGTAATCCCTTCTCATGCTTAATTTTACTTATTTGTTTTTCTATATCTTTTATTACTTTTATTACCTCCAATTGAACTTATCTAATTGTATTGTTCATGTAACTCCACCATGAAATGAAATGTTTCATCTGGCAATCTCCTGCATATCACTGACTGAAATGCCAAAACGTTCCCATGGTTCATTACCTTTATTTACAGCAATGTTAAACATTAAAAAAAAAAAAGATCCATCAGCACCACTTTCCAAAACAGAACACCAGAGTAGCAAACTACAAAATAGATCAAACACAACTGTTAGACCCCAAACTACATGTGAAAGTAATAGGTATGCAGTAGTATGCTGTGCCTACCACCTATCACTTTTACATGCAGTACGTGGAAGGAAGGTTTGTACAACAGCCCATGTTTCAATGCAATCAGACACGTTATGACAATACAACACAACAAACTGACACCCAGGAGAACTCAGGGCAGAAACTCAAACTAACACAGGGGTAATCAACAGGTGTGACACAAGACACAGGTGAAACATGTGAGGGCAATCAAACAGGAGGGAAACACAAGGAGCCTGAACTACCAAGCTGGATTAACACATCTGGGATCTCTCTCTGTTCCCTGGATTGACTTAACAAGATTTTCTCAGTCTTGATAATCTGCACTTCCAAACTGGATATCAAATCAATAAGTGAATCCAGGATATCCCGTCTGGATCAGAGTGCGCTCACATAGAGAGGGTGGTGTTCAAAGGGTCTGACCAATCACAAACAGAGAAATGGGAGAAACCCTGTAGAGTTGCCTACTTTATCATGGAGGAGCAGACAATTATTCTTCAGAAATAACTATTAAATAGAACATTCTTCACACACATCATCTAGAACCAGCAACTGTTGCTGCAGCAAAAGTCAGATAATTTGATGAAGCAACACTTCTGTTTGAACTCTGGATTCCTATTCATTAATGAGAAGAAAAATCTGTGGTTTTTTTGAGCGATTCTTTCACTTATTAAGTTTTGTTGGTCAAGAAAACTGTAAAACAAACGTTGTGACTGAAATGTGAAGAATCTAAACTTTCTAACACAGTATAGCAGTCTGAAGTTTGACAAAGGCGTTACTGTTTATACTTTGATGACGTCATGTGAGCAGTAAACTTATCACCAACACAATGGAGCTGAAGAGGTCAAGAGAACAAGAGAGAGCACAAACCAGTTCAGCATCTGTTTCAGAAAGCGATTGCTCTGATCAGAACCAATGTCTGATTGTGTGAGGTTCAGCCCCTGGGAACAGGATCAGAGCGACAGCAACATGCTGAGGATCCCCTGATAGAAAAGCTGCTCTGTGGTCAGACCTGCGGAGCAGGCTCTGGGGGGGGGGCATTTGTCATCTCTATCCCCTTGTGAAACTCCAGTTCTCTTTCCTTTTAATGATCCCACTCCCCTCTCTTTTTGGCCCTTCCTCTGTGCTGCTGTTAAAGTCCATTCTGCTCAGTCAGGAGAAATGTTGCCAAATCAGACACATCCAGGAAAAATCTGAGCACCATCATCAGAAAAATGTTATCCCCGCGCTGCTTACTGCCCCTGTACTTTGATGAATAAAGAGATGTACAAATGAGAAATTCCTTTGCTCTTTCCACCGCAGATATGGATCAGGTTTTCCTTTTCAAATTAAAGTGAATAATTTCAGACTTGTTAGTGGAGTGGGGGGCTGCAGCGTACTGGAGTTCACCTCTATCTAATGCTCTCTTTGTTCGTCTCTCTGGCCTTGGGCTGCAGATACAGAAGGTTGATCTTTGCTGCTTCATCAAAGACAAACCAGGCCGCATGACTCAGCCTTTTCCTGACAACCAAAGCCTCATTTTTCCTCTCAATGGCATTTGATAAGCGAAAGCACGTCCATCTCTGTGTTGAAACATTCATGACCTTTTCCAGTTGTCACTCACGTGTTGTGGTGGTTGAGTCATGGACTTGTGGATGAGAGCCGTGTGAGGCAGGAGAAGAGCGTGAGTAACACACAGACATGTAAGCAGAAAGTCCATCCTAAAGACAGCACAGAGTGAGTGTGACAGAGGAGCTCAGACTGAGATGTCAGAGCTACACCCCACACTCTACAACTCCACACACTGAAGACTCACACACCCTCTGACAGCCTGATCCCACTCTCAGCTCATGTTTGTCACACTGAGCCTCTGCTCTCCCTCTCTCTGTGCTGTCCTCTGGAGCCATGCTGATGTGTGTATGTTGTTGTTAGGTGATGAACAGTCGGGAGCTCCATCCGGATCAAAGTGAAGCTCATACAAAAACTCTGACTGATTTACAGCAGTCTGGTTTGTTTAGTTAAGATAAGTTTAGTTTAATTGATTTATAATCACATGGACAGTCTCCTTTAATTTACTGTGCAGAAAAAAAGCTAGCTTTAGCCTTTACGGCTAATTTCCAGCTGTAGTCCTTTGCCAGTAGACGATAGGCAACCTAGAATACAATTAAAGGTGCCCTATTACGCAAAATCCACTTTTCTATGGGTTACGAACAAAAATATGGTTCCCCAGGCGTGTCTTCAACACCCTCTAACATTGAAAAATCCATCTTCTCTTCTTTTCACTAGCTTCATTTTTCTGAAAATCTCTCCTTAAGCAAGAAGTTTTGAAATCAAGCTGGTTTTAACATCACCACCGGAGACACACACACCAGAATTAAGTGACTCAACCACTTCTGCCAGTTGCCCCGCCTCCTCCTCCTCCTCCTGTAGTTTCCAGTGAGGAACTACACAGTCAATATCAAACAGATAAACCTCCTCATGTGCTCTAGATATCAGCTGCACAGCAGAAATCAGCCAGTCTTCTGTGTTCTTGTGATAAAAATTACAGTTCAAGAGTCAAGACTCAGCTGAGATGTATTTTGATCTTGGACTTAATTGTGCAGATATAACTGCTGTGATTGTGAACTGTAGAATCTAATTTTCGGGCTCGCTTGTTACTCGTTGAATCTGTTACCTTAATATAAGGTGGTGGAGGACCCCCATTTCTACTACATAATGTCTCATCCTAGGTCTCCTAATTCTAAGACATTTACCCATGAAACAATGATGAAAAGAGGAGTCCAAATCAGCAGGAGAGTCCATCCAGCTTGAATCCAGGAAAAAGTTTATTCAAGTCTAGCCATCTTTAACAAAGCTTCTGGGTTGAAAGATTTGCAGCACGTTAAACATTCTGTACCAACTGATAAAACTAAACAACATGAGCAACGACTGAAAAGAAACCTCTTGCATTTCCTAAAACCTTTCCTAAACCTTCTAACAAAACTCTTAGCCTAAAAACCTCCATCCCAAAAACCTGTGTAGAAAACCCCCCGAGTAGAAGCCTGCCCTCCTTAAAACCCCGTGGAGATCCCTTCTCCAGTGGTGATTGGCTGTTTATTTAGAGCAGCAGGGCCTTGTAGGGGGGACAGGATACCACCTGATCAATGAGGAGGGGTACAGATAATATCTGGTATTACATCTTACAAGTTTGTGTCCATGAAGTCAACTGAACATCAGCAAATTGACAGTGTGAACCTGGAATTAAGGGAATTACTCAGGACCTGTTAGGATCTTCAGAATGTGTTCAAGTTTAACTATTACAGAGAACATTGAAGTTGTCAATGGGCAGAAATCTGTGGGTCAGCTCAGCTGCTGTGTGCTTTGGATAGCCTGGACACAGGGAGCTAGTCTCCAGTTACCAGAGAACAACATTTTTGTTTATGGCCTTGTCTTCTCCTGGAGACAGCCGTCTGACGAAAGTGACAGCTGGCATCTATATGTAAAGATGTCTGAGAATTTACCTTCAGTAGGGTAAATTGCTTACTTTAATCAAAAAAATCCACAACAGAACCTTGTTACATTGTCTCAGAAATTCAACACTGATGTTTCAGTCTTTTAATCGGCACAAGGGAAACACCTGTGAAGTAACAAAAGAGCCATGATCTTACTTTAATTATGTGTCTTAGTTCACTTTATATTTTGCTGCTGACATGATCATAATGTGCTCACTCTGTCAGCTCTACAAAGATGAACATCCATGAAGGGAGACTCTATATAGATGTTTTGCTCACATGGGAAACACAATCCACGTCTGCACTCTTTTACTAGATCAGCTTTGTGCATGCAATCAACTTTGGCCGTGTTTTTCCACTCAAAAAGATTGGAAGATAGCAATGGCGGTTACGCTGAGACTGTAAGGGAAGCTCAGCTTCCCCCAAAATGAACAAAATAAGTGGTGAAATACAGCTCTGGACCACTGCAAAATTTTCAGAGACTCTGATTTTGCTATTTATAGGTATTTGTTTAAGTACAAATTTCAAATACGTTGAGATGCTGATTTCTGAAAAATTTGCAGTGGTCTCTTCATTTTTTTTCCAGAGCTGTATGTTCCACTGTGTGTATATTCCATTAAGTAAATATAAACCAGGACACATTTATCTTTTGTTCAGAATCAGCTACTTAACACAGGACACCAACACATCTTCTTTCTCATTCATCCAGCAGCTCCACAGTGTTTTACACAGACGTTCGCTCAGCTTCTCTGGGGTCTATGGGGCAGTGGGCGGGCCCGGACGCTCAGCTTCTGCATGATGATTGGATGATCTGTCTGAGGCAGAATCCCTTTTTGATTGACAGCGAAATGAGCGAATCACAGATCTCAAAGGTTTTTACACCCGCCAGAGCATTTTCAAAGTTTTTCATTCAGCTGTTCTGAACTGATCCAGAGACTTTACCGATCCCTGCGACTTTTTCTTTTTTGAAAACAATTAGAAAAGTAAAGGCGGGTAGAGTTTAATATTAATTAACAAACACATTTATGATGTGGGCCAGGAAAAAAAAAAAAAAAGAGCTTTCCCTACTTGAAACACCAGCAGCCGCCACTGGTAGATAGAGCGGGGCATGTAAGTTGCTCTGGAGTCGAGTTGGCATAACCACTTCCTGAACGAGGCGGGAAGAGCTCGACCTCATTTCATGTTCAAATGCAGATGCTGAAGCAGCTGCTGAGAGATGACACATGGGCTGTGTCCCAAATTACATACTTCTGCACAAACTCCTACTTTTTTGAGTGCAGAAGTTTGTTCAAACTAAGGAATGTATGGAGGAACACAGTGCACCTTGATTTCTCAGCTGGCACACTCAAAACTGTCAAAGAGTTGAGTATGGGATCTAGGACACTTCTCATCTTCAATGGTTGCCATGGAACAGGAACAGATCAAACAAGGGTTGATGGTTGCAATCAATAAGAAACAGTAGAACATTTGTGAACATTTGTGTAATGTAATTGTAATACTGGCAAGAGCAAAGCTGCGGTGTTTGACCTGGAACAACACTACCCTATAATATTTTGTTCACTGCTCTAGTAAGTGCAGAGTGCACACCATGCAATTCATGTAAGTTTCCAGAGGGAAGTATATGATTAGAGACACAACCACTGATTTGATTGAAAACCTATCTGATCTGGTGCCTTGACAGTGGTGGTAGAAGATCGGCAATAAAACTGCTCCAAAGACAGACAGTTCAGAACAGGCCTCTCTAGGGTCACAAACTGTTTCAGTCATGTTCAGAGCAATGAGCACAGACGAAGAGTTGGCAGACACTTCACATGAAAACCAGAAATACCCAGACTGAGGACCACACCACACCTTTGAAGATGACGCCTCTTGATTGGCACTTCTGATTGGCTGGGCAGCCGCTGAATGCTCCATTCACGAACCTCCAGCCTGACAACCTGAGGGGAGACCTACAAACCCATCATTAACACTGTTCCAGCTGTAACAACAAACTTTTGGAGGTGTAATGACTTTTTCATAGCCCTGGGTTTGATTACTGAGGCTGAGGTTTTTCTTAAAGATATCACATAAACAGAGCAACATACACTTTGTTCACAGAAAGTAAAAGGAGCACTCACTTTAAGCACTTACCTTTAGGGTATCATTGATCCTCTTTCTCCACTCCCTCCTCAGTCTGCAGGCCCCTCGCTCTCTGACTCGCTCCAGCCCCATCTTCAGTCTGCAGTGACACAAGAACACGCCTGTGGTGTGGATATTTGATACGGGCCGGCAGCAGATCCACACAGAGGACTGATGGTGTGCTGGGTACAGCAAACAGCAGATGTATGACCAACATGATTAGAAGCTTAGAATCATAAGCTTAGAGCAGACTTTTCCTGTTTTCCAATAAAACAACAAAAGGCGAGTACATTTACATATTTTTCTGTAATTATAGGTTTTATGTTTTAAATTACAGTCAATTGACCATAATGTTAGATTACATTAATATTATGCTTCTTGATGAGAACTCATTGTACTTGTACATCTTTAACTGTCATTTTAAACCTAATTCAGTAGATTTTTACAGGCTTATTACCATTTTCCACGAGTCAGTGTAATAATTGTGAATTAACAGATACTAGCAGTAACTAAATATTAACCTTTATAATTACAAGAAATTAACAATAATACATTACATCATTTTTGTTTATTTTTATGGTAATTTTACATATTTCTTTCAGATTCAAATTTATGTTTACATAAAATGGGATATAGTTGTATTAGTTAGGTAACTTTATTGTTTAAATGTCAATAACCATCTATTATTTGAGAAAAATAAATCTAGAAATCCGCTTTCTTCTCCTGTCACTGGTCACTTTGTCCTCCAACACTATGTTTCCTAATTTTCACCTTTCACTCTAAAAGAATTCCTGCCCTTTACTTAAAAGGTGAAACATTTTTACACTTAAAAATAATGAGTAGCTTTAGGAATTAAGTCAAACAAACCTTTAAAAATGAGAACAAGTAAATGATATTTTGAATTATATCTGAATGAAGAGATTTAGTAGATTTACTAAATAACTTGAGTAAATGTAATTGAAAAAATAATTCCTTAATTTAAATCAAATGAGGTGCAAAAACATTACATTTACAGATAATTTCATTAAGAGTTCTGCAGGAAAGCACCATTATCTTACATTTTTCTCAAATATTAGGATCAAACACCCTCAATAAAGTTAAAATACAAAGAATTCTTTACCAACACATGTAACAGTGCAACAGTGCCACAGCACTAACCACTGTGCCACTGTGTCACCCTGAATGCAAACACATAAGGTAAGGCTGAAATTCAACAGTGATGGGTACAACATCAGCAGCCAATAGCAGCAGGAGTACAGATAGTAAACATGCAGGACTTATCCCACCTGATGATATGCTATAAAATAACATATATGTGAGCTTGAAGGGTTAGCTCTTGGTTTATTATGCTAATGTAGAGTTTACTCCAAATGGATAACTCTGACTAAGAAACATTCTGTCCCTGCTCACTTTTGTGCCTCTTTCATCCTTCGCCCAGGAGCAGGATGCTTGAATCTCAACAGGAATCTGTCTCCAGTTCACTAAACCCTGACCCTGAGATGCTTAGTCCTGCTGAGTCTGTGATTAACACGTTTGTGATGTGAGAGGACCTTGGATTTTACTGTAAAAGCATTCCACATTCTTCAAATGTTTGTTGGATTCAACTGAAGTGATCAGCCAGTCTTCTTTCACGGGTATTCACAGAAGTTGATCGGAGACTAACCAGTTATATGGGGACACAGTGCTCTTTCTTTCCTGTGGAACCTTGAATGGTCAGACCCCCCCCCCCACCTCCTGAATTTCTCTTCTGAAATTGAAAAAGTTCTGATTTTGTGCTCTGTCCTTCCTCTCCCTCCCTTTCATTTTTCTGTCTGTCTTCATCCTGCCTTCGGCCTTCTTATTTCTCACCTTAAATACCATCGAAGGCACAAAAAGTCTTCACAAACACAAAAAGATCAGCACATGAACTAAGGGCAGATGGATGTTTTTTTTTTAACCTATAAGACAGATAAACAACAGTTTTAGTGTCAGCACTAACACAGGTCGTATTTATGTCCCCATCATAGGGATTCAACAATAGAGCTGTTCACAGAGACAGATAACGCTGCTCCCTTCAGAGTAAAGCTTCTCCTGAAGTTCTTGAACCCTTGAGATGAGCGTCTACACTGATTTCCTTCAGTCTTCCACCATCTGGCTGCTGTGTTTTTCACGTTCCCTGAGTTTATGTCCATCTATACGTCTGAGGACCTCAACGACTAAAAGTTCGCCTCATTAAATGTGGATATCTTTTAACCCTGTGGTGCATAGTGGTCACTACAGTGGACACCTATGTAAAAGTTATTTACTCCTAAATTCAATGGTTCATGTGGTGGAAATTCATATGAGCCTGTGTCAGGATATTTTTATTCTTCTTAGGGCCTGAAAAAATGTTTTCAATTCTTTTTCCAAATACTTATATATTTTTTTAAAAAGGTACAGACAAACATTTGAGGGTAAAACAGTGAAATAACTATAAATTATTCAGTGTTAAAATGGATGAAAGAGAGTTAAAAAAAGATTATTCATGAAATTACCAAAAAAAAAGAGAAGAACTCGAACAAAGAAAGAAGTCATATTTACATTAAGTTCTCACTGTTGTAAGTTCAATGCTCAGTTACAAAAAAAAGAAAAAAAAAAAGGATTTTTTTTAATATACTTTAAGATAAATAAAAAAAACACTCAAGGGAAAAATCCTGACACTGACTTTCATAATTCATGCATCAGAGGGTTAAAAGAGACCTGACATCAAGACAAGAACAGAAGTCTGATCTCATATTTACCCACCATGAGTACAGAGCTCTGCAGTATTTAGCAAGTTACATTGGAGAGGAACAACTTCCCTTTAATGGGCAGAAACCTCAGACAGAACCAGACTCATGTTAGACAGACATCTGCCTTTGCTGTGTAGGAGTTAGAGCTGTGTAGAGATAGAGACAGAGACAGAGACAGAGACAGAAAAAAACAAAACAAAGGAAGGACACAGACCAAGAGACACAGACGACACAGGTACAGAGGCAGAGGGACACACAGACACACAAAGACAGACAGAGAGGGATGCAAACGCAGAGAAACAGACTCAGAGGGAAAAGAAAAGTCAAAGCCACAGCAGCTGGAGTCAGGTCATCCCACATCAGCTGGTAGATCCACAGCAACAATCCAGATGAACCTACAAACAAGCTCAGAGACTCCCAGAGGATCATGGGTAATAACTATAATAGTGCATTAAGATAAAAGTTAGACTGACAGATAGAGGAGAAAGGGAAACAGAAGCCTAGTGTGTCAGTTTCCCCCCGACAGTCTAGACCTATAGCAGCATAACTAAGAGCTGGTTCAGGCCTGATCCAGCTCTAACTATAAACTTTATCAAAAAGGAAAGTTTTAAGTCTACTACTAAAAATAGAGAGGGTGTCCGCCCCCCGGACCTCAACTGGTAAATTGTTCCAGAGAAGAGGAGCCTGATAGCTAAAGGCTCAACCTCCCATACTACTTTTAGCAAAAATACTTTTGCGTTTCACCTGAAAACTGTTGTTGTGTAAACGAGGCCTTAGATAACCAGCTGGTTTCTTCTTGCTTCATCGAGAAGCTCAGCTCAGTATCATCTGTATGACAGTAAAAGTTTATGGAGTGTTCCCTCTTAATACCACCAAGAGGAAGTCAATACGAAATGAAAAGAATCAGACCAAGCACTGAACCCTGAGGAACTCCATAATTAACCCTGGTGCAGGGGATTTGTTGTTTACATGAACAAAGATCAATCCAACATGTAAAATCTAAACCAAGCTAACGCATTCATTTAAGCTTGGTTTGTAATACCAAATAGATTCTCCCATGCCCAAAGAAGGATATGATGATAAATGGAATCAAAAGCAGCGCAAAGATCAAGCAACGTAAGTACAGAAAGAAGACCAAGACCCGAAGTTAAGAGCAGATTGTTCCTTCCTTTTAGCAGTGCTGCTTCGGTGCTATGGTGTGAGCTTATCCGTCAGCACTATATGATACTGCCAGGATGTTAGCATCATATTATAAGCTTCTGTTAGCAAAATATGATGCTTACAGAAGCTAATGTTTTACCCACATTTTCTAACAATATGTTGCTAACAGAAGCTAATGGTTTTGCCCACATATTTTAACACTATGAGGCTAGCAGAGGCTACTGTGTCCTCATGGTGCCCAGAAGAAGAAACTAATATCTCTGAACTCTTTTTTTCCTGGATTGAGTGGACATGGCCTGTGGGATGCTGTACTGTTTCTGGTCTTCATGACCATGATTTACAGCTCAAAGAAAACTCTTTATCTGTGGTGTTATCAGAAAACCATCATTTCAGCCTCTGTACTGAAAAACTTCTGCTGTCATTTTAAGACTGCCTGCCCCTTGAAACCCTTTCCCTCCAGGGGTTTAGCTATTAATGTCTATATTGTAATTTATTTTGAGGGAAAAATAAATGTACACTGTTATATAAGCTGCACACAGACTACTTTTCATTGTGTCAAATTGTCATTTTGTCAGTGTTGTCCCATGAAAAGATATACTTAAATATCTGTAGAAATGTGAGGGCTGTACTCACTTTTGTGATACACTGTATATTTTTCCAGGCCAAACTGGTGCACCTGACCCTGTGTGTGTGTACATTTCTCAGCTCTCTGCATGGCACATGGCAGAGTTCAGCCCCACTGCACACAGAAGACACAAAGTCGCAAAGAAAACTTTTGTTTTCATCATTGCTACTTTAAGGTTTATCTCCATATAAACAGTCAGAACAAGCAGGAGTGTCCCTTGTCACTCTGTGTGGTTTGAATTCACCTTGAACTTCATCCTTATCAGTCTTTGGAGACTGTAATGTTGATCAGTGCTCTGCTCGTGCTGTGAATTCACTCGTACACATTACGCATCAGTTTATTTGTCTGCTGTCTCTCTGGATAGAAGTTGTAGTTTGGGTCTTTCCTCTCATTCTTTAAAAAATCAACAATGAAGGGGTGTCTTCATTGGTTGTTGAACAAACCTGAACACATGTTAGCTTTCAGTTCACACTGAGTACACACAGCCGTGCAGGGGCGTGTTCAGATTTTGTGTGGTTGTATAAATATTATATCCCAGTGTATGATTTCATTATAAAAATGTACAAAAACATTTGCATTAGCCAGTTAAAGAAATCTAAAGTAGTTTTAAGCAGAGATAAAAAGAAAAGGCAAACCTTTAAGTAACACCAAAAACAGGCAAGCCCCCACCACCACCACCCCCACCACCACCACTAGGCTATACAAATTTAGAGGAAAGGAGTTGCTGCTCATCAAATAAAAATGAACCAAATGTCACTCACTTAAAGCGCTTGATTTTTCTTTTTATATCAAACCGTGCAAAAAAAAAGACAAGCATTTCTGTACATATTATCCTTGTTTAAAAATCATCCATTTATATGAAAGTTAGGGAGAGCAAAAAAAAGGTGATGCAATGAGGTGGTGTACCGATAGGAGATAGGGCATGGCTCTATGTTTGCTCACCACACGTCACGTGAGTATGCTGTGTCACTTCCGGTTTTGGAATTTTGTCTGTAGCAGTCAGCTGTGGTTTGCTCTCCCTCTTCTAGCGATAATTCCTCTTCACCTTTCTCTTACTTTCACTCATTTCTGCTAAATCCTCTTTTTCACTAAGTTTGTTATCATGTCAAACGTGGTTCGTGGGAAAATAACGAGACACCACTCGACCTTTGTGGCGGGTTAGATAACTGTTGCTTCGGTTAGCCTGTTAGCTTTCAAGCGCTTGCTATGGCTTCTCACCCGGTGTCTCCTTCTTCTGCTCGGTGCTGCCTTATGTGTCAGATGTTCAGTTATTCCTCGTCCTCCTTTACGGATAATGATACATGTGTAAAATGTAGCCTATTCATAGCCTTGGAGGCGAGGGTTAGTGAGTTAGAAGCACGGCTCTGCACCGAGGCTAGGTCTCAGTTAGCAGCGGTNAAAAAAAAGACAAGCATTTCTGTACATATTATCCTTGTTTAAAAATCATCCATTTATATGAAAGTTAGGGAGAGCAAAAAAAAGGTGATGCAATGAGGTGGTGTACCGATAGGAGATAGGGCATGGCTCTATGTTTGCTCACCACACGTCACGTGAGTATGCTGTGTCACTTCCGGTTTTGGAATTTTGTCTGTAGCAGTCAGCTGTGGTTTGCTCTCCCTCTTCTAGCGATAATTCCTCTTCACCTTTCTCTTACTTTCACTCATTTCTGCTAAATCCTCTTTTTCACTAAGTTTGTTATCTACAGTTTGCACCAAGCACCCTTTTATTGCTCTGTGGTGAGCTCCTTTGTGGCGGGTTAGATAACTGTTGCTTCGGTTAGCCTGTTAGCTTTCAAGCGCTTGCTATGGCTTCTCACCCGGTGTCTCCTTCTTCTGCTCGGTGCTGCCTTATGTGTCAGATGTTCAGTTATTCCTCGTCCTCCTTTACGGATAATGATACATGTGTAAAATGTAGCCTATTCATAGCCTTGGAGGCGAGGGTTAGTGAGTTAGAAGCACGGCTCTGCACCGAGGCTAGGTCTCAGTTAGCAGCGGTAGTTAGCCACCCCCCTGTAGCCGGTGTGGGCTGCACTAGCATTAGCACGAGCATTAGCACTAGCATTAGCACTAGCTTAGCTTCCCCCCCAACTGATCCCGAGCAGCCGGGATGCAGTGGCTGGGTAACTGTGAGAGGGAAGCATAGTCAGTTCGAATTCTTAGAGTGCAGCCTATTGGTTTTTCGAGTGTAAAGTTTGTCTAAACGGGGTGAATCGTTGTGTGGACGATTCCTCGATTTGTGAGACCACTAACCACTGAGGCATCAGTCTTTACACTTTAATCGCTGCGGTCGTTGGTATCAGTTTACGGGGGGCCCTCGGTCCCGTCCGCTGTAGCTCCCTTTGAATAAACTGCTGGCAAAGGATAAACGTAGATTCCGTAAGATTGTAATACATGTCGGCGTTAATGACTCCCGACGCCGCCAGTCGGAAGTCACTAAGGCTAATGTGGAGTCGGTGTGTGCACTTGCTAAAACGATGTCGGACTCGGTAATTTTCTCTGGCCCCCTGCCAAATAGGGCAAATGATGAGATGTTTAGCCGCGTCTCCTCATTCAACTGCTGGCTGTCGAGGTGGTGTGGTCTATTACCGCACTCCAAGTATCTATTGACCTCCAGAAAAACCCCGTTCGGACCAGACTAATTGGTGCTACCGTAGGTAGGATGAAACCTACCACGACGAGCAAATTCATCTTTAGAAAGACTAAAATAGTCAGACGGGCAAACTGTTAAGTCTCACCTCTGGTCCGTCGTCTCGACCAGCTTTAAAGGCTCCTCTGTGTTTTCCTTAGAGCAGTTTCCCAGCCACTCACTATAACATAGAGACTGTGTCTGTTCCCAGACCAAGACCATTGTACAATAAAAACAGTAGAAAAGTGAAACATAACAACATTATAAAGGTCAAAACCCGAGCTGTAGCTCAATCAAAANGTCTCCTCATTCAACTGCTGGCTGTCGAGGTGGTGTCCAGATAATGGCGTGAGGTTCATAGATAACTGGAGGTCTTTTTGGGGCAAGCCTGGTCTGATTAACCACGATGGCATCCATCCTACTTTGGATGGTGCTGCTCGTTTAAGTAGAAATCTTTCTGATTTTATCAGTCTGCCCGTTTGACAATTCAGAGTGGAGACCAGGCAGCAGAGCTGCAGCTTTAAAGGCTCCTCTGTGTTTTCCTTAGAGCAGTTTCCCAGCCACTCACTATAACATAGAGACTGTGTCTGTTCCCAGACCAAGACCATTGTACAATAAAAACAGTAGAAAAGTGAAACATAACAACATTATAAAGGTCAAAACCTGAGCTGTAGCTCAATCAAAAAATGTTAAACTTAAATGTGGTTTATTAAATATTAGATCTTTAGCCTCAAAAGCTATTCTAATTAATGAGCTAATTTCAGATTTTAGCATTGATCTATTTGCTTTGACTGAAACCTGGCTGTGTGAGGGTGAATATCTTAGTTTAAATGAGTCTACTCCTCCTAGTCATCTTAATACTCACATCCCTCGACTCACTGGCCGAGGGGGTGGGGTAGCAGCTATCTTTAAGTCTATCCATAATATTAGTACTAGACCTAGATTAGACTATAGCTCTTTTGAAAGTCTAANACCCCAGATTTCTTTTCAGCACTGTAGCCAGGCTGACAAGCAGTCATAGCTCTACTGAGCCGTGCATTCCCCAAGAGCTTAGCAGTGAGGACTTTATGAACTTCTTTAACGATAAGATCTTAAAAATTAGAGATAAAATTAGTAATAGTTTACCTCCAACTACAGTAGAATCAGCTTCTTCGACGGTTTTGAGTTTTAATCGAGAATCCGTTTCAAATACGTACCTGACGAAAGAGGGACAGCTGGACGGTCTCGACCAAAGTTGTCAGAGAAGTCGATTTAGTAGGTGGACAGAAAATCTGGGACAAGGTTGCACCGACGACTTCCTCCAGAGGAGACACCAACCAGGGAGCAATGACGCCAATTAATTACGTAGAAAGCTGACGGGATATGTTCCACAACTCTTCAAGGTAGCGGTTATAAAGCCTCTTCTCAAAAAGCCTACTCTTGACTCACCAAGAAACCAATTAATGTCCGGCTAGAGATTGGAGAGAAAACAAAGATTCTATAACCTTTTTCACCAGCGATCAGTTAACACACTCAAAGAAGTATCGTTATCAGAGAAACTTCATAAAGTCAGACCCAAAGCTCGAGTAGTATCGTGACTTTGACGCAACAATTTTCATTGCTTACTAAATGAGAATCGAAGACTGGGTGGTCTTCTTTCTGTACTTGAGTTGCTCGATCTTAGTGCTGCTTTTGATACGATTGATCACCAGATCCTACTGCAGAGGTTAGAGGAACTACTTGGCTTTAAAGGAACTGTGTTAGCTTGGTTTAGATCTTATTTGTCAGACCGATCTCAGTTTGTTCATGTTAACAACAAGTCTTCTGTGTGTACTAGGGTTAGCTATGGAGTCCCTCAGGGTTGTGTGCTTGGTCCGATCCTTTTCATCTTGTATTTGCTTCCTCTTGGTAGTATTATGAGGGGACACTCCATAAACTTTCATTGTTATGCAGATGTTACTCAGCTGTACCTTTCTATGAAGCCAGGAGAAACTAGCCAGTTAGCTAAACTTGAATTGTGTTTGAAAGATGTCAGAGCTTGGATGAGTAGAAATTTCTTACTGTTGAACTCGGAGAAAACTGAAGTTATTGTTGTTGGACCTAAACAGCTTAGGGAGGCTCTTTCTGATCAGTTAGGTACTTTAGAAAGCATCAGTGTTGGATCTAGCAGTACAGTTAAGAATCTTGGGGTTCTTTTTGATCAGGATTTGTCTTTTAACTCGCATATTCAGCAGACCACGAGAACAGCATATTTTCATCTTCGTAACATTAGGAAAATCAGGCACTTCTTGTCTCAGAGCGACGCGGAGAAACTAGTCCATGCTTTGGTCTCCTCTAGGTTAGATTACTGTAACTCTCTTTTATCAGACTGCTCTAAAAAGTCTTAATCCTGGGAAGTCAATCAAGTCTTACGACGTCGAGCCCATAACTGACCTTGGTCCTCCTCCCTTGTGTAAAGAGGTCATAACCGAAGAGATGTGACCAATGGACATTTTAGATCTTATCTTAAATTTTAAGAGGAGGACTGGATATTTCGGGAGTCATTGTAACCCGGCAGGATAGAATCTGTCGAATATCAAGGTAATTACCCGTCTAGATCACTGTGCTCTCAGCATGCAGGCCTGCTGACTGTGCCTGTGGTCTCTAAAAGTAGTATGGGAGGTCGAGCCTTTAGTTATCAGGCTCCTCTTCTCTGGAACAACTTACCAATTGAGGTCCGGGGGGCGGACACCCTCTCTATTTTTAGTAGTAGACTTAAAACTTTCCTTTTTGATAAAGCTTATAGTTAGAGCTGGATCAGGCCTGAACCAGCTCTTAGCTATGCTGCTATAGGTCTAGACTGTCGGGGGGAAACTGACACACTAGGCTTCTGTTTCCCTTTCTCCTCTGTCTGTCAGTCTAACTTTTATCTTAATGCACTCTTATAGTTATTAACCATGATCCTCTGGGAGTCTCTGAGCTTGTTTGTAGGTTCATCTGGATTGTTGCTGTGGATCTACCAGCTGATGTGGGACGACCTGACTCCTGCTGCTGTGGCTTGGACAGTTCTCCAATTTTTCTTCTCTCTCTCTCTCTCTCTCTCTCTCTCTCACCCCAACACAGTGGAGGCAGATGGNTCAGTCTAACTTTTATCTTAATGCACTATTATAGTTATTAACCATGATCCTCTGGGAGTCTCTGAGCTTGTTTGTAGGTTCATCTGGATTGTTGCTGTGGATCTACCAGCTGATGTGGGACGACCTGACTCCTGCTGCTGTGGCTTGGACAGTTCTCCAATTTTTCTTCTCTCTCTCTCTCTCTCTCTCTCTCTCTCACCCCAACACAGTGGAGGCAGATGGCTGTCTAACATGAGTCTGGTTCTGTCCGAGGTTTCTGCCCGTTAAAGGGAAGTTTTTCCTTGCCACTGTAACTTGCTAAAAGCTGCTGCAAAGTGCTTCACTCATGGTGGATCAAGATGAGATAACACTCCTTATCCTGTCTTGATGTTGGGTCTCTGTTAATAAAATAACTAAATACTCTAACATTAACAGGTATCAACCTGCTAATGTTTTGTAAAGTGTCTTGAGATAACGTTTGTTATGATTTGGCGCTATATAAATAAAGATTGATTGATTGATTGATTGTACCTAAATTTTATGTCAGTGCATCTCAAACACATTGCTAACTCACACCACGGCAACCAACACAAAGAGTTGATCTAACTGTTTGAGACAGCACAAAATATCTGTTCTGAACAATAAAGTTCACCATCCGCCCTCTCACACACACACACACACCCACATATACACACCACCACCAGTTGAGGGGGCAAAGCTATGGTCAGACCTCGATGTTGAGACAGAACCTTGGATTGCAATTTCAAGCTGTGACTATCTGACTGGTCTGGTATCAAGTATTGTGTCATTAAAAAAAAAAAAACTTCAGAGAGAAATTAGCTTCTCAGATTTGTCTCTACCGTGTCCGCTCTGTTTGATATCCAGATCATTCTCCTTAACAAAAATGGTACAGTGATTTAAATTAGTTGTATACAGCCCCAAAAAGAAAGAAAGTTGGTTCATTGTCCTTATATTAGTGGTTTGGTTGATCTTTGTGCAGGATGAATCCTGACCAGCACCCTGAGGAGCCTGAGGGACCTCAGCGTCCATAAAGATGGAGTCATTTCTCTGCTCGAAACACATCGCTGCTCTCAGCAGTTAAAATCAGAGAGTGAATCCAAACATTAGTTTTGGTGTCACATCCAGGCTGTCTTGGGGATGATCTCTGGTGTTTGTGCTACATGTAGTGTGCTGTGATGTTGTGTGTTTGTGCACCTGAAGATAAGAAGAGTTTCTCCTCACAGAGCCTGACCTGCTCTGCCCTCACGCCTCATCACACGGCCTCTGCTTTCAAAGCAGCGCAGAAGAGCTGAACAGAGATTGCTTCTTATTGAAGCTTGCCTGACTCTCACTGCTGATACTATATTCCTGCGTCTCATTATATATTCTTCCTCCTGCTGTGCATTTTCCACTTCATGCACTGTTACAGTAGGATTGCAGCATGTTTCTTGTGTCCTGTCAGACACACGCTGTCACTGGGATTTACATCAGGGCCCAAATGTCTGGACAGCCCACAAACCTACAGTTCCACAGCGGCATATTAGGCATGCGCATATATATATATATTTAAACTGACAAATTTGCAAGTTCATAAAATGTCAGATTTTCAGGTTTGATTTCTACCACATTCATAATTTGTAGATTGCTATCAGGCTGCAGTTCACTGCATCATGGACCAACTTGACAGCTGTAACAGGTTATACTTTCCACCAGACTCAGCAATGAGGAGATACAACAGGTTTTAGCCCAGAGTCATTGCATAATTAAAAGCATATGGACACAAGACATGACATAGCATGTTCAAGTTTCTGCATCTCTCCAGCATGTCAGCCCATGTTCATCACCATGACATCCAGAACTTCTGACCATGTAAACAAACTTAGTCTAGTTTGTATTAGGGCTGTGTCTCAGTTCAGGGTCTGATCCTTCAAAGGCTGGACTTACAGACCCGTTATGTCACAGCGGTGCGTCCAAGGCTGTCTAAATTTACAGGCTCCTCCAAATGCGGCCCATGCAGCCGATGAATCTTTCCTTCTTTTGGGTCCAGAGAAGGAAAAGGTTCAGTAGATCCTTCACAGCCCCACATATCCCAGGGATCATTGTGCAGCAGCATGAAAGTTGATGGACTCCTGGTGGAGTTCTGCTGTAAATGTTCATTTTCATGCTGTCGAAAAGCTTTTAGCACCAAACTTGGTGAAGAAAGTTAGAAGAAGTTTTAACTGAAGCCTAACAGCAATCATACAAGTAGCCAGTTACCTATCAGGTTTACATTGCAAACACTATCTAAATCAGGATTATTGTTTGCCTTTAAAATGTGTTCATCATGGCTCTTTCCTCTCAGTCTTTTTTTTTTTTTTTTTTTTTTTGACTGATCTCTTCTCTCTCATTTATGAGAGATTTTTATAGTAGTAAAATTTTAAAGGAAAATGATTGAAAATGTGATGAGGTTTTTTTTTTTTTTTACAGATTTCTATACTGAAAGAGAAAGGAACTACTTACAATAGATAATTAGAGGGAATTTATTTCAAGCTGGTTTCTAAATGCAGGTACAATATATTTTCACCTATCTCTAAAGTCAGCCACACGCAGATGAATATTTTTTAATGTATTAATATTATTGTTAGTGTCACAAGAATCATTCATATCCTCTTTAAAAGTAAAAGTCAAAGTAACATAACAGCTGAAAAAAAGTAAAGAAACCTTGCTAAAAAGTTCAGTCACACAAAACTACCTTTAAATATTTCACAACACAGCAAAGTTAACACCTGTTTCTCTCTCCCTCTTTATTTCATTTTAAACAAGTACATCACACGTCAACGCTGGGAGTGAAACACCTCCAGCACTAACAGGACATGAAAAAAGAAAAATCATTGATCAAGTTAAATGCTGGAGCCATCTGGGCCTGCACTGGGAAATGATCTTATGGCATCTCAAATTTCTTGGATGGTGATGTCGGAGTTTAAAGCATCTTGTGCAACTTTACTCAGCTTCAAGAGATCCAGACCTCCCAGCCAACTGGAGGCGTCTCCATTTGCTTTGGACATATATACGTGCTGGTAATATTCCTTAAATCTATCAAGAATACTCTTTGGATCAACAACTATTTCTCTAGATGTTGATCTCATTTGATGAATTGCTCTGCTGGCCTGTAAACCTTTCAACTGCTGGGACAATATTTTTTGTGGCTTATCCCTCTGATTCAAAATGTTTTTGCCTTAACTTAAAGAGCTGGTGGCACCTCAGTCTGATAGAATTGTGTTGTATTCATGCTTTAACTGTAAGATATTTTCTAAAATAGAAGGATTAAAGAAGTTGTTTCCAGCTACGTTTCTTGGCCTTCTATCTCTAAAAGACGTTTCGCTTTTCCCTTCTGCTTGCAGTTTTAAAAGAAATAATATGGTCTCTGATCACTGCTTTAAACTTGTCACACGATGGAGACACTTATTTAAGAGCTGTCATTAGTTTCCAGAATTTCTGAACTGTTTCCAGACATTAACTGGTCAAATGATGCGTCTGTGAGCAGGGACAGATGAAAGTGCCAGTTATACTTCTGTTTCTCATGGTTAAGGTTGAGTACTCGTGAGGTTGGAGAATGATCTGAAATTAAAATGTTATGATTCCTTGTGGAGATCAAACCAGATATCAAACCGGAGTCAAGTAAGAAGTAATCTTTTCTTGAGAATGACTTGTGTCTTAGTGAAAAAAATGAATACTCTCTATTTCAGAGATCTGGTTTATAGAAAAACTTCTTCCAGCCCAGTAGTTTTAAACCCCGTATTTGTAAGTTCTCAAACTGTACCTTACTCATTAACTTCGGACAGTGGTATCTCTTAGATGGCAATCCCAGGGAGTCTCAACTTTATACAGAGTTACCTTGTCAAAATGTTTAATTTTAGCGGTGAGGGCCCGGAATGACCTCTTGAGAAAACCTGTAAAGCTTGGTAAACAGAGGTTAAAGATGGCGCCTGTGTGTGTGGCTGGCTGTCTGCCGCTCCTACAATGTTTGCTATGTTTACTGTTTTTAACCATTGTCACTAAACAGATCGAGTCTCTGCTGGTGTATGATCGCCAGTGTCTCTTGACTATCCGGCAAAATGTGCGAATTTATAGTGTTTATGAGCACGGGGAGCAGGATACCCTGCCCCCGCTTCTGGCGGGGATCCCGCCTCACCTGTGCCGGACTCCGGCCCTACCTTCCCGGCGGAAGCGTCGCCGTCGCCGCGGCAGTCGCGGTGGTCGGCTGGTGAAACTGAAGCTTTGGCTGGTCCGTTCTTCGTGCTTCCCACGGTCGAGACGTGGATTAATCCACCATTTTACTGTACCCCGGCGCTTCCTTGACCCCATTGGTGCCTGCTTGGTGCCCGTCACCGGGTCCATGGAGGGGCTCCAGCCCCGGCGTTCCTGCTCTCCTCGGCTGTCTCGGCGCGGGGTGAACCACCAGCTCCTGAGGACGCTGCCCCGGGCTCCCCCATCCACCGGACCACAGGCTCCAGCCCTCACCAGGATTGGCTTGGTGAACGCCAGGTCCGTGGCGAACAAAACTTTTATCTTGAAGGATTTCTTTCGCTCCCGCTCCCTGGATTTCCTCTGTGTGACAGAGACTTGGATCGGTGCCGGTGAGTGCAGCGCTCTGGTCGAACTTTTACCTGCCGACTGTTCCTTTT
Source organism: Thalassoma bifasciatum (assembly GCA_008086565.1). Classification (NCBI taxonomy): domain Eukaryota; kingdom Metazoa; phylum Chordata; class Actinopteri; order Labriformes; family Labridae; genus Thalassoma; species Thalassoma bifasciatum. The sequence goes on from RPOG01001133.1 coordinate 151,705, forward strand.
TTAACTCTCCGCGGACGTCGGGTCGTGGTGGAGGAACAGCCACGGTTTTTAAAAATGCTTTTAAATGCAAACAGCGCACTGTCTCATCCTCTTTTGCCAGCTTTGAGGCAACGCTCTTTGAGGTGGGTCACTCAGACCCGGTGCTGTGCGCTGTCATTTACCGACCACCCAAATACAACAAGGACTTTGTGAATGACTTTTCTTGTCTGCTGGCTGAAATCATGCCAAAATATGATCGCGCTCTTCTTCTTGGGGACTTTAATCTTCATGTATGTTGTCCGGAGAAGCCGATGGTGAAAGACTTTTTAAGCCTCGTTGACTCCTTTAATTTGGTGCAGTGTGTGTCTGGTCCCACACATGAGCATGGACACACATTGGACCTCGTCCTCTCTTATGGTTTATCTGTGTCGAATTTAGAAATCTGTGAAGATGTGATTTCTGATCATATGCCTGTACTGTTTGAAGTGTCTTTCCTATGTGCTGATTTTAATTCTGGCGCACCTGTGCAGAGACGGCGGGTTTTTAACTCTTTTACTGCCGGTCAGTTCTGACTCCGAAAATTAGTCGACACACAGGCGGGACGGAGACCACTGTGTCTCCTCGAGTCGAGGAGGTTTTATTCCTCCTGTCATCTCATCCTGGACTCTGTGGCTCCAATAAAAACTGTGCAGCCCAGAGCTAAACCTGAGCCCTGGTTCAATGAAGAAACTCGCGCAGCCAGGCGGGAGTGCCGCAAAGCTGAGCGTAAGTGGAAGAAGGACAAGCTGCAGGTTTCTCTTCAAATTTTAAAGGACTGTTGGCACTGTTACCAGAACACTGTTAAAGAGTCTAAAAGGAAATATCTCTCTGACCTTATTGAGTCAAATCGCCACAACCCGCGTGTGTTATTTAAAACTGTTAGCTCCGTTCTTAATGCCCCACAGCCTGTCAGCTTGGAGGCATCTCCTGAAACGTGTAATAGTTTCCTACACTTTTTCCTCGATAAGGTCGCCACTGCAAGGTCTCTCATTTTAGCTCCTGCATCCGATCCCTCTGACTCTGCTCCTTGTTCTGTGGCACTTGATAGGTTTGAGCCTGTGTCCCTGTCGTTTTTAGGGGACCTAGTTGGCCACATTAAGCCTTCAGGTTCTCCTCATGATGTTGTCCCTCCTCGCCTTTTTAAAGAGGTTTTCCCCAGTATAGGGCAGTTGGTCTTGGAGATCATTAATAGCAGTCTGTCTTCTGGTGTTGTTCGAGTCTCAAAATTTGTACGTCAACACGTCGGAGAAGAATTTTTTGGACCGGAACTAGCGTCACAAGTTCGGTTAAAAGCCGGGTAGAGGTTTGAGGGGAAATAAAGATTTTAGAACCTTTTTCAACAAGTACAAGTCGACTAGGCTTTCCTGGATGAGCATGAGGTCCTGGAGGTCTTTCAGTCTGGTTTTAAGAGTCTTCACAGCACTGAGTCAGCCTTATTAAGAGTTTTTAATGACATTCTTTTAACAACTGACTCTGGTGACCACGCGATTCTCGTTCTTTTAGATTTAACTGCAGCCTTTGATACGGTGGACCACAATATCCTGGTGGCCCGGCTACGTCACCTAGTGGGTATTTGTGGTACCGCACTTGAGTGGTTCAAATCATATCTATCTAATAGAAGCATAAGTGTAAGACTTGGTCCTTCTGAGTCTATGTCCGCTCCTTTAATGTATGGGGTTCCACAGGGGTCGATCCTGGGGCCCCTGCTCTTCTCTTTATATTTGCTGCCACTGGGGTCCATATTAAGAAAGCACGGCATCTCCTTTCATTGTTATGCAGATGATTGCCAAATATATGTCCCACTGAAAAAGAAAAATGCTTTCTCCCTGGCACCACTCCTTGCCTGTCTTGAGGACATCAAGTCCTGGATGGCTCTGAACTTTTTAAACTTTAATGAAAGAAAGACAGAGGTGATGGTGTTTGGCCCCAGTGGCCCCTGTGAAACTCCTCCTTTTGACCTTGGCCCGTTGGCAGGTCATTTTAAGCCACTTATGTCAAACTTGGGTTTTAAGATGGACAGTGATTTTAAATTCGACAGACAGATCAGCTCTGTTTTTAAGTCCAGCTTTTATTATCTCAGGCAGCTGGCTAAAGTGAAGCCTTTTCTTGCACACAAGCACTTTGAAGCNGAAGACAGAGGTGATGGTGTTTGGCCCCAGTGGCCCCTGTGAAACTCCTCCTTTTGACCTTGGCCCGTTGGCAGGTCATTTTAAGCCACTTATGTCAAACTTGGGTTTTAAGATGGACAGTGATTTTAAATTCGACAGACAGATCAGCTCTGTTTTTAACAGGTCGAAAATAATAGAGTCCGTCGACCGATTTCACTTCGGAAAAGAACGTGTGTTCGTGAAACTTCGTCATTAGGTGCGAAAATAGTGTAGTGCCGACCTAATGACGTTGAGAGACATGAGACCTCAGTCGGTCCCGAGGGAACGTGCAGAGGTCAACCACGTTTTACGCCGGCGAGCGGAAAATTGACCTCCTGCATAGAGGGAGCACATCACCCCAATCCTGGCCTCTCTCCACTGGCTGCCTGTGCACTTTAGGGTCCATTTTAAGATTCTTTTATTTGTTTTTAAATCTTAATTACCAGACCGGGGTGGAATGGAGAGACTCGAGGAGGTGGGGATGTGAGGACGAGCCACGGAGTCCAGTCGACTGGAGGACGAGGAACTCCATGGCTCCAGGTTTTCCTTCGAGTCTCCCCTGTCTCGAAAAACTGTCGTCGCCCCTAAATTGTGGAACGAGCTCCCCCTCCACATAAGAGTATCCACCTCACTGTCTGTTTTTAAAACTCGTCTTAAAACCCACTTTTATTCCTTGGCTTTTAACACACCATCAGACTCGACTCTGTTCTAGTGTTTTATGGTTTGTTTTTTAGTTATTGTTTTACTTATTGTTCTTATTGTTCTTAAATTTGTTTTTAGGAACAATGAAACAATGGAGCAATAACTTAAGTGTTATATATGATTTTTTATCTTTGTTTCCGTGTTTCTTCATATGTGTACAGCACTTTGTTTTCAACTATGGTTGTTTTTAAAGTGCTCTACAAATAAAGTTGAGTTGAGTTGAGTTGAGTTGAGCTTTTAGCAAGTTACAGTGGCAAGGAAAAACTTCCCTTTAATGGGCAGAAACCTCGGACAGAACCAGACTCATGTTAGACAGACATCTGCCTCCACTGTGTTGGGGTGAGAGAGAGAGAGGGAGAAGAAAAATTGGAGAACTGTCAAAGCCACAGCAGCAGGAGTCAGGTCGTCCCACGTCAGCTGGTAAATCCACAGCAACAATCCAGATGAACCTACAAACAAGGAATATAAAAACACTCATGATCGTCCCCCATCCACATCTTCAAAGATATTCCTGCTGACGTCTTCTCAGTGGTCTAATGTTAATTTAACATCATGTTACTTTGAGCTGATGTTTCTGTGTCTCTGTGTGTAAACAGGTGACGATGAACACAGCCTGCTGTACCTTGTTGCTGATCGCCAAACTCATCCAGTGTGTGGTTTTTGGGCCCCTCCGTGTCAGTGAGAAACAGGTTGGTGTTTTTTTTTTTTGTTTGTTTTTTTTTTTAAAGTTATTTTTTTGGCTTTTTGTGCCTTTATTATATAGAGCAGGACAGTGGATAGTGTCGGAAAGGGGAGAGAGAGTGGGGAGTGACATGCGGGAAATTGGCCACAGGTCGGATTCGAACCCGGGCCGCCCGCTCGAGGACACAGCCTCATGGTGCGCAGCCATATCCACTAGGCCATCCGCGCCCGGTTGGTGTTTGTTTTAATGCAGATAACACTTTCAGAGTCAGATTTTGTGAGTTTTTGTGTCTTTTTGCCTTGTAAGAGTGTTAAATCTGTCTGATGACTCAGTAAAGAGGCTTGAACTCTCATTTCAAGAGCCACAGAGTGAAAGTAGTGATACAAGTGATAATAGTGTAACCAGTCTGACTGGAAAATCCATAAGAATCAACCTTTAAAAGTTGGATCTTTTGCAAGAGAATGGACTCAAGAATAGGAAATATCCTGGTCTTAATAATATCTGAATGCATTTTCTGTTCTGGATCAAACGTTTACACTGAGACATAAATCTGCTTGATGCTGTGTCTAGGGATGATACCACTTTTTATCAAACTGAGTACAAGTACTTACAGTCACTGAGAACTGAGCTGAATACTTATTAACTTCACTTCAGTTCTACGTCAGAACTTCTAGTGTGACTTTTATGATATATCATGAATTTCCTCACTTTCTCATTTTGAAAAATGAAAAGAAAACCATGATGCAGCTGCACATGTTGCTGACATTTTTAGCAGTCAACTCTAACTGGGCGCCATTGAGCCAACTTGCCTGTTGTGGTATTTTATTATGAGTACTCTGTGTACTTTTACGAGTATAAGCACAAGTTCTTCAGTGTGTTATTGGCACAGATACCAAATACTGGTATCTGTATCGGTGCAGCTCAAGCTGTGTCAATAAAAACCGTGAGTGTGTGCTCAGACTTTTTGAAGGAAAGGGACAAAAAGAAAAAAAAACCAAGTGATTTTGCCACTCAAGAGAAAAATAAAATGTGTTTTGAGAACAAAGAGGTCACTGTAGCAAACATATTGAATCCCAATAGTGCAGTTTAGTGTCTTTCTTCCACCTTCATTGGCACTTAATCACACTTTTATACCACAAGGTTACTTGAAGTTGCGTTTTGGCAGCCTATAGGGCATTTAGCATGTGTTTTACTCCTCTAAAGGGCTTCTAGTCTGTGTTTTGGCTCCTCAGAGGAGGCAAATGCTTTCACAGGCCTCAAACTCGTTTTGATGACACACCCAATGAAACTTGACTTTTTGCCACTCTGCGTTATGATGTTATTGTTTCAGCAAACTTAAGACTTGTTCATTTTACTTCCTTTTTTTTAGCACCTGAAGGACAAATTCTGGAATTTCATCTTCTATAAGTTCATCTTTGTGTTCGGCGTCCTGAACGTCCAGACGGTGGACGAGGTGGTGATGTGGTGGCTCTGGTTCGCAGTCCTGGTCTTCCTTCATCTCCTGGTTCAGCTCTGCAAGGATCGCTTTGAATATGTAATGCTTCTAAACCTTTCTTTAAATCCATATATTTTCATGCACATACAGAAAATGAAACATGAATGAGTAGTAAGTAATGATTGAGAAATGAACTTAACCTAACAAAGCAACAAACAGTAAAATTGTCAGCAAAGGAAAGATAGGAGAAAAGTAGAATGAAAGAAGAAAAAGATGACGATGGTTTACTGGTGAAGTTTGTTTCTGGATCTTATGCTCATAATATGATGTGACTGTGTTTTTTATGTTTTTTTTGTAAACTGGAGACCTTCAGCTGAATATGTCAAAGATCTGTTTGTGTTAAAGAGTTCCCTTTGTGTGCATCTTCTCACAGCTCTCCTTCTCCCCAACTACACCCATGTCGAGCCACGCCCGTGTTCTGCTGCTGCTGGTGGTGCTGCTGCTGTGCTGTGGTGGTTTGGCGACGCTTTGCAGCCGTCTGGCTCGCAGTCAGGGCCGACACACGGCTGCTTTCATGGCGGCTGAGGTGGGAAACTCTCAAAAATTAAAATAGAATATATTTTGTATGTACTCTTGTATTTACAAAAGCTGCTTGAATTCTTTCATCTGATCTTCTTTCTGTGTTTCAGTGCATGTTGGTGACTGTCAGGACCACACACGTCATGTTCCGGTGAGTGATTTCTTTCTTTCCCTCTGTGTAGAAGCTTTTATTGTGACAGTCTTTGAGCTTTTTTCCTGTTTCCTGCAGGTACTCCATCCACCTGTGGGACATGAACCAGGAGGGCAGCTGGGACAACAAATCCTCCTACATTTACTACACCGACCTGCTGATGGAGCTGCTCTTACTGGGCCTCGACCTGCTGCATCACATCCACATGTTGGTCAGTTCTGGAGATATTTAAGCAACTTTTCCTGCTCTAAAGAGTTTTATTCACATGATGAGATAATCTTCAGTTACTGGTCCAAACCAACCCATTAGAGTTTATTTACCTCTGGTTTAAAAATCAGCCTCAATCTTGAGTTCCAGGAGATTTCACCATAAATTATAAAGTCCATCCCTCCTGTTGCATCATCCCTTTTTAACGCCAGCTGGTCTCTGCTTTGTCTCTCAGCTCTTCAGTAACATCTGGCTCTCCATGGCGAGTCTAGTGATCTTCATGCAGCTTCGTTTCCTCGTCCAAGAGGTTCAGAAGAGAGTTCGACGACACCAGAACTACCTGAGAGTTCTCCACAACATGGAGACCCGGTCAGTATCTCAGCAAAGAACATTCTGAATAACTCAAACCAGGTGGTGTCTGCAAGTGCTTTATCAAATTTTTACATAAATTCAGCTTTTAAAGACAGAAACAGGCTTGAAACTTATCAGCCTCTTTGTAACCAACAGTTCAGTCACAGTTAAAGTTAGGTTTTGTCTTCTTTCCAGTTTCTCTGTGGCATCGAATGAGGAGCTGGCAGCCAACAACGATGACTGTGCGATCTGCTGGGATGTGATGAGTTCAGCTCGGAAGCTGCCCTGTGGTCACCTTTTCCACAGGTCGGTGCATTTCTCAGTGTTTTCTTAATTTAGATGAATTAAAGGAGGATAAAACCTCTCCCCCTTCAATTGGATCAGCATTTTATCAAAGAGTGGCCTCTAAAAGTTCTTGTTTTTGCAGCTGACAGGCCCAGATTGTTATCCTCAGTGTCTGAAAACGTCAAAGAAAGGATCCCTGAAGTTTTTCTTATTGATGTTTGTTTGAATACAGCTTTGATTTCTGAAAAGACAATAACAACATGCAAAGAAAGAAAATCTGGTGAATGCTGTATTTTCACGTCCTCAGCTCTTGCCTTCGCTCCTGGCTGGAACAGGACACGTCATGTCCAACGTGTCGAATGTCCCTGAACATCGGGGAAGGAGCTGAAGGACCTGCAGAGCGGGAAAACCGAGATCAGGCTGCTGCTGAAAACATGGCCGCCGGCCCCGGGGTGGACGCTCGTCAGCACCTCAACCAGCTCAACCACTTCTTCCACTTTGATGGTGAGACAGAAAACTGTTGACTTTAAGAGTGTGCTGCACTTTTTTTAACTTTATTTTCCATTAATCTGTTTTTTATATTTTTTAATCTCGTTTTCATTCCTGTCTGTGCTCTGAGTCTCTGACTTCTTCCTCTAATGTTTTCACAGGTTCTCGTATTGCCTCCTGGTTGCCCAGTTTCTCAGTCGAAGTCATGGCAACCACCAACTTTCTGGGCGTTGCACCACCGAATCCATCACAGATCAACCCGTTGGTGAGTTTACAGAAAACAGGATCAGTATTGATTACAGTCCTCGGTCTCACCAAGTTTGTTTTTTGTTTCGGGTCACTATTAGGGATAGACTGATATGGGCATCTGCCGTTTTTATCAACTGTCAGCCAATGACAGATCATTCTGAAACTGGGTTATTTATAACTCATGCAGGCTGGTGTTGTCATAGAAACTTCAACGTGCAATAAATCAATTTGGTCCTGCTCGACCTGATCAGGAAGCTGTGAAGTTGCATCTAGAAATGAACTATTTTGACACTGGTAGTCTCATGTGAAATTGTTTATGACAATCAAGCTTATATCTAGAGATGAGACTTTTCAAAATCACGTAGAAAGTCCTCACAGTCCCTTTAATGAACATGCTCAAAGATATTCAAACAAAGTTAAGTGTTGGAGTTTTTGTTATTTAAAGTTTCTCATCAGTATTTTCACTTTGACTGCAAATGTAAATTGGGTCAAAATATCGGTTTTCGGCCTCCTTGACAACAAATAATCAGTACCGGTCCTGAAAGAAAACATTGGTCCATCTCTAGTCATGACTAGACATATTCCCCTGGGAGGCCAATTTTTGGGTTTTGACCCTGTCACTGGGGTCCCAATAGGGTCCTTATTAATAATGTTATTGAGCTTGGACCCTAAAAATGTTTTTGTCAACTAAAAGTAAAGGTCAAATGACCTAAATTCGATAAAAACTGATGATCATTTTCGTAATTTTGTAAGTAAACGTTAGAAGAACAAAACCCCTCAAATTCAAGCAAAGGTTGCCAGAGGTCAATTTGAAAGTTAAACATTTATTTTTTTTTTTTTTAAGTTATTTTTTGGCTTTTGTGCCTTTATTGATAGAGAAGGACAGTGGATAGTGTCGGAAAGGGGAGAGAGAGTGGGGAGTAACATGCGGGAAATGGCCACAGGTCGGATTCGAACCCGGGCCGCCCGCTCGAGGGCAAGCCTCATGGTGCGCAGCCATATCCACTTGGCCATCCGCGCCCCGAAAGTTAAACATTTGATTGAGCCACATGAACCTATTCAACGAGCACAAGTACAAACCAAACTTTCTTACTCAAGTTATGGCAAAAAGGCAAACAAGCCCTCAGTTTGTTACAACCTGACTCTACAACAATGACAAATAGGCAAAGGACAACTTCAATTGATTAATTCAGAATTTAGGTCAAAGAACCCACAAGTTTATCACTAAAAGAACGAATGGCCATGAAATCCAAAATGAATCCCTGGCAGTTAAATGTCTGAATGTGAAGTAAACGGTCGTGTTTTCACCCAGAATCTTGTGTGTGTGTCTCAGGCTCAGCAGATCCATGAGATGTTCCCTCAGGTTCCTCTGCAGCTCATCCTGCAGGACCTGGAGATCACACGGTCCCTGGAGGTCACAACAGACAACATCCTGGAGGGACGGATCCAGGCCAACGCCCTCCCGCTGGTCAGTCACAGGAAGATCATTTTACAGATGAAAAAGAGAGAAACTGAAACAGCAAAAACTTTGATTTTACTTTTCAGTCATAATTTGATCATTCATCCAGGTGATTTTCTAAAAGCAGTTTCTTCTCTCAGGTGTTCGATCATCCGCTCATCCAGGTGACTCCTCCCCCTGAGGACGACATGGGAGCCAGCAGTGAGTCAGAGCAGGAGGAGGAAGACGAAACAGAAGAGGAGGAGGAAGAGGAAGAAGAGGAGGACAATGAAGAGGAAGATGAGGCAGGAGAGGAGAACGAGGTGGAGGAGCGATCAGAGGAAGAGGTGGAGAAGGTGGAGGTTCAGTTTTGTTCGTCGGCGGAGCAGAGACAGAATCTGCTGCTGCAGAGGAAGGAGGAGCTGCTGCAGCGAGCGCGAAGGTGAAGTAACGTCCCACATCAGCAAAGAGTCAAGATGTTTTAGTTGTCAATCTGTGAATTTTTATTTAGTCAGCGTTGAATCAAAACAAACAATCTCAAGACGTTTTACAAAAACTTTCATCTTAATTCAACATGAGTTCAGACCTTTGCAGCATTTAGCAAAGTTATAGTGGAGAGAAAACAAAAATTCCCTTTTACAGGTAGAAACCTCAGAGAGAACCAGACACATGGTAGATAGACATCTGAGAGAGATACAGAGAGAGGGAAAGAGTTGGAAAGTGGATAGAGAAAGAAAAGAGAGGAGGAGAGAGATAAAGAAGAATAAAAGAAAGAAGAGAGAAAAGAAGAGATAGAGAAAGAAGACAGGAAAAGGAGCAAGAGCGAAAGAGTTGGAAAGAATAGAGAGAGGGAGAGGGAAATAAGGGATGGGAAAGAAGAAAGAAAGAATATAGAGAAAGATAAAGAAGGGAAAGATGAGACAAAGAGACTGATGAGAGAAAAAAAAAGAAAAAAGACAGAGAAGGATGAAAAGAGAATGAGAAAGAAGAGCAAAAGAGAGAGCAAAAGAAGAAGCCGGGAAAGACAAAGACGAGAGAAAAAGAGAAAGAAGAGAGAGAAGGAAGGCGACAAAGAGAGAGGGAGAAAGAGACAAAGAAAAACAAGGAGACCGACAAGAGAAAGATAGAAAAAAGAGAGAAGGAAGAGAGAGAGAACTAGAAAGAAGAGAAAGGGAGAGAAAGAAAGTAGAGGGGGAAGACACTAGGATGAGAGAGTGAAAGAGAAAGAAGAGCGAGAAGGAAGGGAAAGAAGAGAGAGCATAAGAGACAAAGATGGGAGGGAAAGAGAAAGAAAGAAAGACTGACAAGAGAAAGAGAAAAGAGATGAGAGGAAAGAGAAAAAGAGAGAGCAAGAAAGAAGAGGGGGAGAGACAATGATGAGAAAGAGACAGAAAGGAGAAAGAGAAGGAATGGAAAGAAGAGAGAAAAAGGGACTGACAAGAGAAAGAAAGAGAAAAAGGACAGAAGGTAAAAGAAAACGAGAAAGAACAGATGAAGAGAAGGAGCAAGAAGAGGAGAAAGAGATGAATATGAGAGAGTGAAAGAGGAGAGACAAGGAAGAGAAAAGAGAGTGAAATAAAGAAAGAAGTTAGAGAAAAGTGAGTAGAGGGAAAGAGACAAACACAGACAGTGAAAGTCTGGCAGGTCCACATCAGCTGGTTGATCCACAGAAACTTCCAGATGAACTTAGGAAACAAGCTCAGAGACTCCCAGAGGATCATGGTTAATAACTATAACTGTGCAATAAGATAAAAGTTAATCTGACATAGTCTAAGCCTGTAGCAGAATAACTAAGAGCTGGTTTAGACCATAGACTGTATAATGAGTGGATGTAACGACGTTCGGCTCAAACTGAAGCTTCCAGCAGATGCCCCGCCCCCTGGTGTCTGGCTGCAGTATAGGTCATAAGCCCCGCCTCCCCATGTATTCCAGATATGAGCCGGGAAAACTTTAAAAAATTAGGATACCTCGAAGAAACGTTTCTCTCATCCTTACACTAAGGTAGTATGACGATGTCATCTGGCTGCATGGTGTTCAGGTGTTTTTTTTTCTGAGATCAATCAAAGAGTAATCAATAACCTGCAATTTTTGGCGCTATATTCAAAGTAAAATACTATCAACTGTCGACGGCAAGCACTCATCAAAAATAGCCCCTATATTCTTTGAAGCCCTTTCTCGGTTTTCCTCTGATTTGGAAGACTTCTTCTTCTTTATTTATAAAAATAAAGAGAAAAAATGAACGCTCCACCGGAAATTCTCCACTGCGCAGACTCTGGCTGCACAATGGCGGCTAGAGAAACAGGGTTTTTTGGCTTCAAAAACGTAGAACGGTGACAGGCGGAGCCACGCTGTCCATTCTATATACAGTCAATGGTTTAGACCTGATCTAGCTTCAACTTTAAGCTCTATCAAAAAGGAAAGTTTTAAGTCTGACCTGAAAATAGAGAGTGACTCAGTAAATGATTCCAAAGAGGAGGAGCCTGATCACTCAGAGCTCGACCTCCCGTTTTACTTTTGGACGATACATTTTTGATAATTTGAGCCTTGGAGGGCGACAGAGAGAGTGAAAGAGTTTCTTTGCACTGATTCAAATCAGAGTTTTCCCTCAGTGATCCCTCACATTTACACACAGAGGAGATTATTCTGCTGTAGAACCAGGACAGAGCTCAGTCCGACGTCTCTGCATAATTAAAGTGTTAAAATAAGCCCCCTCTCTGCACCAAAGACTCATTTTACATCCTCGTTCCCCCTGCTGGCTGCTTTAAAAGCCGTTCCTGTGGTTTCTAACTTGTTGTAACTCGGTCTCTGCCGCTGAGTTCACAGCTGCACACGCTCATTATCTCAGACGCTGATGATCCTCTGAGCCGAAGCTCCATTAGTGGAACCGCAGCAGCATTTTTAAGAGACACACCAGAGAGTTTTTAGCCCATTTCATCAAATCACCTGCACTTTACATCACTGCGGAGCGTTTCTTCAAATCATGGCAGCAGTTAGTGGATTTATCTTTCCTCCTGGCAGCTGCTGGATTCTCTGCTCAACATTTTGTTGTTGCCTCACAGAGACACGAGCGTCTGCAGACAGATGAACACGCCGCCCCGTCACAGTTACCTCACATAAATGGAAGCTTTTATTTCACTTTAATGTGTGCTGGCGTTTAAATCTCTCCTCAAAATCCATTTTTATGGATCTTTTTACCCACACAGACATTCACTCTCGTTTTCTACTTTACGGCTCCATCTTTCATCTCCATCACAACGTCGACGCTGTTTTCTTTGTTTCGTCTTTTTATGGTTTCCTGTAAGCTCACAAAGTTTTTATCTCTCCTTTAAAATCAGCTCTTTTTATAGTTTAAGATGTGCTCTCGTATTCTTCAATCTATTGTTATTATCAGTGTTACACAGCGAAAGTAAAGCAGGAAAAAATGCTTTCAGACAAAATCAGACCGAGAGGAGAAATAGTGATGTAATTACATCATTTTATTATCAAATTCTTCAGACATGAGTGTCAGAAATTGTCAGGAAAACTAGTTATAGTTGTGTTGTGAAACATTTCCAGAGATTGACTGTTAAAATCATACTTTAAGTGACATTTTCAGGAGGTTTTTTAACCAATTTATCATGTTTGCCTTGTTTGAGAAGTTTGTGCTGTTGAGAATCTTGGTGTAATAAATGGTTTTGTTTTCCTCAAACACAGTGTTAGTATAACAAGGTTACATAAATGACCGTACTGATAAGTGCAGTGGCAGTTTGGCAGCTTTAAAAACAGGGAAGAAACACTTTTCTTTAACTTTTGAACACCTGAGCCTCAAGATGCATGCCTAGACTATTTTGCTTATTCAGACTATTGGTCAAAAATGGTCAAAAATATCCTGTGAGTAAGTGCTTCGGCCCATTTTTTTTTTACTGGGATACTTAAAACTTTCAATTTCTGGAGTTATATGAGAGTAAAACCGTTTAAAATGAAGAAATACACAAACAAAGAATAGGATTTCAGAGGTTTTAAGTGAAGAAAAAACACTTCAAAAGAGAAAGAAGCTGACGAGAAATAAAGAGTAAAAAGAGAAGAGGGGAAGGAGAGACGAGAGAGTGAAAGAGAAAGGATAGGGAAAGAAGAGCAAGAAAGAAGTGAAGAAAGATGCAAAGACGAGAGAGCAAAAGAGAAAAAGACTGACGAGAGAAAGAAAGAGTAAAAAGAGAGGGGAGAGAGAACAAGAAAGAAGAGGGGAAAGAGAGACGAGAGAGGGAGGGAGAGGGGAAGAAGAGAGAGGAGAAACAGTCTGACAAGAGAAAGAGAAAAAAGAGAAGGAAGAGAGAGAACGAAAAAGAAGAGAGAAAGGGAGAGAGCAAGAAAGAAGAGGGGAAAGTGAAAGAAAGAAGAGAGAGACAACAAAGGAAGAGAGAGAACAAGAAAAGAGAGAAAGAAAGAGAGCAAGAAAGACGTGAGGAAAAATACAAAGATGACAGAGAAAGAGAAAGAAAGAAAGGAGAGAAGGAAGAGAAAGGAGGGAGAGAGACAAACACAGACACAGAGAAAATCACTGCTGAGATTCCTGAAATTTATCACATTTACCTTTTCTCACATGAAGTTGCTCCTTTTGTCTTTTGTCTTTTGACATTTTTGGAAAAAATCTGCTCTGTTTTCTTGGTGCTTCTGTACAATCTTAACTCTTTCGTTTCCTCTCCTCCACAGGGACTATTTGACCCGAAGCACCAGGTCCAACTCAGAAAACCCGGACACTTCAAACAGCAACACTATGACCTTTGACCTCGTGACCCTGCGAAGAGAAATGCTGGCAGCAGCAGCAGAGCGGCGTCTCCAGAGGCAGCCTGACTCCGCCCCCTGAGCACAGACAGAAAACTGGGGCGGCTTTTGCTTTTATGCGTTCGTACTGACTGTGAGCTGAGCTGCCATGGTATTACCCACAAACCACCGGTCCCGGACACACGTATGTTCAATGAAATGAAAAACTGAAAATTCTGGATGACGCTGCCTCAAACGCTCGCCCCATATCACCCAAATCAAACCAAAAGTGTTATTTTTGGGGAAATAGCCGCGTGTAATACTCTGCTGCTGACATCAGAGCGGCGGAAAAGACGCCGTTTTGAACGCTGTGATTGTGTCAGTTCGGGTTGGAGACGTCGCAGTATCATACTCTTCAACCAAACGAATCTAAAGCCCCTTTCTTCTTTTCATGATCAGCATTTTATTGATTTTTCTGCTTCCGTCAGAAACTCACAGGTAGAAATGTGAGAGCGAATTATTTTAGTGCTTGTACATAAATGTAGAGAGATGAGATTTATTACAGACAAGGCCTCAAGTTCTGAAAAATTGCATTTCGCACAAGGGCTGCAACAATTCATCAGTATTGTCAACAAAAATCAAAGATGGAAACAGTTGCTGATGAGTTAAATTAAACCAGATGAATCATTGTAAACGTGTTAGTAGCATTACATAGTGTTTTATGGAACTAATTTGCTAAAAAGTGAACAGTCTCACATCCTCACTATCAGTGCTGAGAGTTGGTGAATGAAAAACATCCACCAGGGGGCGACAGGTGAACAAAACACAGTATTACAGCTACAGGAAATAAAAGAGCAGCACAAAAGCCCCGATTCCACTAAAAAGTTCAGTTTGGTGCACTAAAATAGGACATGTCTCCAAATTACCGACTGGTTTCTGTTGGGGTGGAGCTAGAAACGCTGCAGTCTGTGATTGGTTGGAATATTTTTCACTTCCTTTGCAACAGCACATAACCCTGCAATGTTTAATTTTCAACTTTGTGAGGAAAAATTTCTTTTTGTTTGGAAAATGGCATCATAAAACAGCGTTCCATTGTCTGTACATCGTGTTTTTCTTCTTCCTTGGATTTATTAGCGGGGTACACTGTGTCATGCTATTACGCAGCTATCGGCATCTTGCTTAATACCGATCTGACTGGTACCAAACTGTACTGATCCATACCGGGGCGCTTGGTGGAAAAGGGGGTAAAAAGAGCTACACATCTGCACAGAAACTACACATTACTGAACGTAATGGAAACAGATACATAGGGAGACTTTCACTACATTTACATCAGGCTACATTTACTTACTAGAGTGACTTATAGCGCAGCGCTAACGTGCTACAGGGTTGGACTTTCAGCGGCCATTTACACGACAACAGTTTTAGGATAAAATAGAAAAGTATTGTTGGCTTTTGGCCTCTCGTTTACTGAGAAATAGCGTTCAGTCGACCTAAAACAGTAACTTTTGAAAACAGCCTGAGTTTCTCTGAAACAGCGAGCTGGAGTTTTCAGTGGAAACTCATGAAATGTGAATGAAAATTTGACTTTGTTGTTCATAATTTCACACGTTTTGAGTTTTGAGATTGAGACTTTAATCTCGAAATTTCATTGTCCCTCTGGGTTTAATAACTACTAGGGCTGATTTGATTAAAGCACATTATAACCTGTTGCAATATACTAATCCACAGACAGTGCAATATTTCTTTAACCTGTGTCAGAATACCAGATAAACCAATATCAGTAGGTGTTTTATGCTCTACTCTAGTGTTACTCAACCAGTGAGCCAAGTTGTTGAAACTTAGCCTTGCAGGACCAACAATGTAAGTGGTGGAAAATGGCAAAAAGGACAAGAAGCAGCAATAAGAATAAGTTAAAGGTGGCAAAGAAATGGTCAAGAAGCAGCAAAAAATTGGCAAAAGAATTGGAAGAAAACTTGAGAAATACGAAAAAAGTGGCAGAAAAATGTCCCAAAAGTGGTTGGAAAAAGAGTGGAAAGTGACAAAAAAAGGGCCAGAACATTCTTAGAAAACTTGGAAAATTGACAGAAGGCAGCAACAATGGGGGGAAAAGTGACAAAAAACAGTGGAAAGTGGTAAAAAATAGCCAAGGGCAATGAAAAAATGGCAAGAAGCAGCAATAAAAATTAGTCAAAGGTGGCAAAGAAATGGTCAAGAAGCAGCAAAAATTGGCAAAAGAATTGGGAGAAAACTTGAGAAATACTCAGAAAGTAGCACAAAAGTGGTGAAGAAAGAGTGAAAAGTGACTAAAATGGTCAAAAACCAACTAAAAAGGGCACTTGGACAACAGTCAGAAGGCAGTAACTATGGGGACAAAAAGAGACAAATAACTGTGAACAAGTGGTTAAAAGTAGCCAAGGCAACAAAATATGGCAGGAAAGTTGGGACAAAACTAAAAGAATAGTCAGAATGTAGAAAAAATGGTCCAAAAGTAGTGGGGAAAAAAGTGAAAAGTGATTAAAATTGGCAAAAAGCAGTTATGAGTACAAAAACTGAAACGTGAAATTAGTGTCAATGTTCATTTCCAACAATGTGTTTATTTAAAAACTAATAGGACAAAAAAGTTGAGTTGCAATATGGGAAAAATAATCGCAATGGATTATTTTTTTAAATGGTTCGGCTCTAATTTCCACTTCACATTGTGTTGTGGATGTCACTTATTGATATTTGTTAAATGCTCTTCAAAGTCACATTAAACACAACTCACTGAGTGTTAAAGTCGGGCTGAACAGATTCAGATATTTGGGTTTAAACCACCTGAACAGTGTTGGAAATGTCCAAGAGTCCCAAGAAAGTGACTTCACTTTCTTCTGTTGTAGCTTCATGTAGCACTTATGTCTCCAAAAATACGAGTATGTAGGGTCAGAATCCACATGACAAATGTAGCATTAGAAGAGAGTTTGTGTTTGGGGATAAAAATTGAGGCTTGTGTGAAACAATTTTCCAACTTACAAGAGTAATTTGAGATGTGTTTGGAACAATGAAACCAGAAATTGTTGCTCAACTATTTGTGCGCGTCTGCTTTGTTTGCTTCTGCTTGTTTTTCTTCCCTCCATAATTTTCAGAGCTTCGATTTTCACTCAAAACTTTTAAGTGTGAAAATTAAGGGGTTCTTTTTATTTAAACTCTTAGTGCTGACTATAGCAGTTTCAGAGCTCAAATCTAAACTCAAACATTTATTTTCTTCATGTCTCCTCGATCCTCTTCCCCTTCAGTTAAAGCCTAGTTTCCATTAAACTTACCGTAGTTATTTATAGCCTATAAATTGAATTATTTTTGAGCAGTTACAGACTCGTGACTGTTCTGAAAATAATATTTATCATTTATTTATTTCCGGTTTGAAAACAAAGACATATTCTTATCATTACAAATAATCCAATAATTGTAGATCTCATGCTTCAATGTTACATTTTTACGTTTTCAACCTGGTTAATGATGCTATATTCAGTCTGTGTTGTTGGATTATCGCCGCATGAAGAGTCTGGTTTCAAATATACGTTTGTTGTTGGTTTAATGTTTTTCCGGGTGATTTCTTTTGCACGTCAGCACCTTCAAACGGAGTTTCAGCTCTTTGTTTTGTCTGCTCTTCCTCATCTGGACGTTGCTGTTTACAGATTGTACAGATAATTTTACATTTTACAAGAGAAAAGATTACAAAAACATGTTTTGTAAAGATGTTAAAAAGAAGAGTTTTGTAAGTAAAAAGACGCTGACGATAAGATTAGACCTTGTGATAATAAATTCATCATCATGGCTTTCACTTCTAGTCTCTGCTTCTTCTTTCGATACTACCCCAATTACATATTGCAAACCCTGTTCAATATATTTTTACTAATACACCACAAAGACAAGATATTTATTGTTCAAACTGATAAACTTAATTTTTTGCAAATATTAACTCACTTTGAATTTGGTGCCTGCAACAGGTTCCTAAAAAGCTGGAACATGTATTTGTTTACCACTGTGTTACATTCATAATCCTCCACATATTTTCAGTGGGAGACAGGTCTGAACTGCAGGCAGGTTAGTCTAGTAGCTGCACTCTTCTACTACAGAGCCACGCTGTTGTAACAGGAGCAGAATGTGTCTTGGTTTCATTGTCTTGCTGAAATAATCAGGGACGTCCCTGAAAAAGACAAAGTGTCTTGGATGGCAGCAGATGTTGCTCCAAAACCTGTTTATACCTTTCAGCATTAATGCTGCCTTCACAGATACTGGGACAGTTACCCATGATGCAATGGGCACTAACACACCCCCATACCATCACAGATGCTGCTTTTGAACTTTGCGCTGAGAACAATCCAGATTGTCCTTTTCCTCTTTGGCCTGGAGGACACCACGTCCATGATTTCCAAAAAGAGTTTGAAATGTGGACTCGTCAGACCACAGCAGACTTTTCCAGCTGCGGCGTTTGTGTGTGTTGTTGATGTCTGACTTTGTCTTTGCATGGTAGAGTTTGAACTGTCACTTGTAGATGTAGTGATGAACTGTATTAACTGACAATGGTTTTCTGAAGTGTTCCTGAGCCCACGTGCTAATATCCTTTACACAATGATGTGGGTTTTTAATGCAGCGCCGCCTGAGGGGTCAAAGGTCACAGCCAGTCAATGTTGGTTTTGGGCCTTGCTGCTTACGTGCAGAGATTTCTCCAGATTCTCTGAATCTTTTGATGATATTATGGACTGTAGATGATGAAATCCATCAATTCCTGCAGTTGTTCGTTGAGAAATATTGTTCTTAAACTGTTGGACTATTTGCTCACGCAGTTGTTGACAAAGTGGTGAACCTGGCCCCATCTTTGCTTGTGAAGGACTGAGCCTTTTGGGGATGCTCCTTTTATACCCAATCATGACACTCACCTGTTTCTAATCAACCTGTTCACCTGTGGAATGATCCAAACAGCTGTTTTTTTAACATCAGCAACTTTACCAGACTTTTTTGCCCCTGACCCAGTCTTTTCTGAAACGTATATCTGTTTATCAGTTTGAACAATAAATATCTTGTCTTTGTGTATCCAGCTGAATATAGGTTAAACAGTATTTGCAAATCATTGTATTCTGATTTCATTTACATTTACACACAACATCCAAACTTCACTGCATTCAGGGTGTAGATTATTAAATGATAGCTGCAGCCTCCAGCCAGCAGGGGGCAGTCTCAGCCCACTGTTGTGAACCTGCTGAGGTAATGATGTTTATGTGAACTCAGGGATGAGTTAAATTGTTTTCTCCTTCAGTGTCTGTCACTTGCTTCGTCTCCCTGAAGAATCTCTGAGATTAAAATCACTGCAGGGAACTCAACATTATAATTTCTAATTACTGTAATTGTCATTATTACAGACGCTTCAGGGGAGAAATCTCTATCTCATTTGTGAGGCTGTCGATTTGTGCACATAGATGATCTGAAAAACAACACAGTTATGGAAACAAAATGAAAGAGGGGATTTTTTTGCTGGAAAAATTGAGCAAATTTACAACAAAACTGTAAAATTCACTGAGAAATGAAAAGGTGGGAATAATGTGCAGCCTCAAATCAATCTGAGTTTTCCCAGGTTCCTCTGTGTAATATTCCTTTAAGATGTGGTCTCACCAGAATATCACTGTTGTGTCTAATATTGATGAATTCTGTCTGTGAATCTGCCGTTTTAGACTCTGCTACATGAATACTGTAACACAGAATTAAGAAAACTTTTCAGAAAGTTTCCCAGTGGCCTCAGCCTTCAGGGGGGCGTTTAATTAAAAATGAAAGTCAAGATTTTCTTTGTGGAACTGAACCATTTAACGTCTTAGTCCCCACTGTCGCACCGGTGAGCCATTTGCCATTCCTCTGACGTCA
Organism: Thalassoma bifasciatum; assembly: GCA_008086565.1. Taxonomy (NCBI): domain Eukaryota; kingdom Metazoa; phylum Chordata; class Actinopteri; order Labriformes; family Labridae; genus Thalassoma; species Thalassoma bifasciatum. The sequence goes on from RPOG01001133.1 coordinate 171,073, forward strand.
TCAAAGTATAAACAGTCACGCCTTCGTCAAACATCAGAATGCTTAGAAAGTTTAGATTCTTCACATTTCAGCCTCTAGGTTTGTTTTACAGTTTACTCGACCGACAAAACGTAATTAGTGAAAGAATCGGTCAGATGGGGATCACAACAACTGGGACGTCCTACCTGTTTTAGGGGTCATTACGTCACATACCCTGAATATTCACTCTCCTTTCCATCAGAGGAATCCAGAGTTCAAACATATCAAAAGTGTTGATTCATCAAATTATTCCAAGTGGTGAAATTTCTCCTGTAAAGTCCATTGTTTGTCTGTCTGTCGTGTCCGTTCTCATCCATAACAGCAGCTTCACAGTCTTAGAGCATTTCCTCCTCAATGTCAATCTGACAAAACTTAAGATATTTTATTTCCTTGGACTTCTGACTACAAGACAAAGGTTTCCCCATTTTGACACTTGGAGATTTGATGCCAGGAGAGCCTGATTTATATAGGAAGTGGTGTCTGCTTGACTGGCCAGTAGCGTCAGCTGCAGTTGCATAAAATCCTCCTAACAGCCTCTTTTATTAGCTATTGCTCCTGAAACTCACAGGTGCTGTAACCAATAGCCTTACCATTCATGCAAAGCCTGCTGTAGCAAGTTTGACCGCTGAAAAATCTCTTTTTATTTCCATTTTTTACCACGCATAATCATTCATCTTAATGTGGGTAACAGGAGCAGTACAACCTATGACTGGGAGCTATATTCTCATGATTCTTTGCAATTCTTTCCACAGAGAGAACAAAGTTGACTACAAAGAAGACACTGAGCACTGATACAGCTGGTTTTGTTTGTGTGAAGTTGTCAAACTAAACTGTGGAAAATGGAGACTAAAAACTGTCTAACTCCTACAAGGTTTTACCTAGAAAGCTCAAATTTCACCCAGATGTAGATGAAATGATGTAGAAGTGATGTGGTGGATGTTTTATGTCTGATATGAAGCATCGTGAAGTTAATGATGTTCAAAAATTGGTTAAAAAAAGTTCCTTGTTTGTCTGTTTGTCGTGTCCGTTCTCATCAATAACAGCAGCTTCACAGTCTTAGAGCATTTCCTCCTCAATGTCAATCTGACAAAACTTAAGATATTTTATTTCCTTAGACTTTTGGCTACACGACAGAAGTGTCACTATCTCAATACTCTGAGATTTGATGCCAGGAGAGCCTCACAGAACAGCAGCAGTCCGAGGAGCTGCGTAAATCCCGCCTTACAGCCTCGTTATTGGCTGTCGGACCTGTCAATCACTTGTACAGTAACCAATCACCTTACTGTTCACATGAAGCCTGCTGTAACTAGATAGACTGCTGAAAAGTATTTTTAAAAAGCCACGTGTAATCCCTTACAGTCATGTGAGCAACAGGAGCGGTACAGTCTTTGACTGGGAGCTGTAATTTCATGATTTTTAGCAAAACCTTTTCACAGAGAGAACAAAGTTGACTACAAAGAAGAAACTGAGCACTGATACAGCTGCTTTTGTTTGCTCAAAGGCGTCATACTAGACAGTGGTCACTGAGGACGCATTTGCTGTATTTGCTCATCTGAGACTAAAAACTCTCTAATTCCTACAAGGTTTTACCTAAAAAGCTCAAATTTCACCCAGATGTAGCTGACAAGGTGTGAAAGTGATGTGGTGGATGTCTTGAAGCATCTTGAAGTTAATGATGTTCAAAAATTGGTTATAAAAAATGGAGAGGAAAAAAGGTGTTTCAGCTGCATAAATCCTGATGTGGACTTTAGTGACATATAAAAACATGACATTTTTTTCTGAAACTTGAGACTTTAATCTTTTAAATAAAGTGTCACTGATGAATTTTGACCTTATTGTTCTACAGTTATAAGCTCTGAAACATGGCATGGTAAAAAAAGCCAGAATTGGGTGGAGTGTGAAGGGTTAAAGGCTCAAGAAGCCGGGAACTTTATGCCAAGAGTGTGAAAAATAACCCACATTTATTCCATCCAAACGAATCCTTCCATGAATGTGTGTATTATCTGCCTGAGAGAAAACTTCTGTCAGAGTGTCTTTAGTTTATTTTATTCACTTCAAACACTCACGGCCCTCCACTTTGAACCTCTCGGCTCACCATCGGGCTGAATCCTAAAAAGCCGCTGCATGACTCATGAATCCCAGACTCAAAAGAGACAGAACAAAGTGAAAGCGGCGAGTCCGGGGCAGAGACGGCACACGAACCCTCCGAATCGTCTCTAATCTCTCTGAGTCGCTCAGATCAACCGGTCCATGATTCTCCACCTTTCACCGAGGCCTCTGAGCTCTGAAGGCGGCTGCCAGCTGTCAGATAAACCTGTGAAGATCTGGACTCTGGTCAAGACCTGATCCTTTAGAAATAAGAAGCAGGTGAGCATGAGAAAGTCCACATGTGTAGATTCCCACAGTATCCGTCATTATTTCACTATTACAGGTGGAGTTTCAAACATTCAACTGTAACTGGTTTAATTTATTTACAAGATCTTCTTCTTCAGTCTAGTTTTCATGTAGGGTTTTTATTACGGCTGCCTAAAACCAGGGGTGGAAGTTATTAATTACAAATACTCAGATTACTGTAAATAAGCAGTTTTTTGGGGTACTAGTACTTTTATGAGTAGATTTTCAAGTCTGTACTTTCAACTTTACTTACGTAATCATTATCTACTAATCTACTTAGTTACTTTTAAAGTCATAGTTGAGTACTGAGCACAATTTTCATAAATATCTCAACCTTTTATCTGCATTTTTGTAGCCAGTAAGGTGATTTAACAGCAAACAAGCCAATGAAAACTAGGACATATGGATGAAAAACGAAACAAAAAATGTTAATGGATGTCAATGATCACTAATTGATTTTGTGTTAAGAATTTAACCAGTTAAAAATGTATTCATGGATATTCTGTCAATAGTAGTGGCAGCAACCGCACCTCATCTAATTTTGTTTTTTGTCTGCCTGAGACCTTTGCTGAATAAGGAAATAAAAACTTCAAATGAGAAAAAGAAAGACAAAAAAACAACCAATGAAAACGAGCGAAAAAACACTTGTTTTCTATCTTATCAGTTATTAATGATTATTGATTTTTAGTGTTTTAACTATTGGTACACTGCAAAAATGGAAATCTAGTGCAAGTCATTCTGTCTTTTTTGTAGTAAAAATTGTCTTATTAATCTTAATTTGAGCCACATTCACCAGACCAGGTCATAAAAATGTCTTTTTTCAAGTTTTTTATAGACAAAAATGAGGTCTGAATTGCTTGTAACAAGTCAAAAAAATCTGCCAATGGGATAAGACGAATTTGCCCGGGAAGTTACTTGAAATTAGAAAGATGTCTTAAAACAAGAATCTTTTATCTTATCTTATCTTTTATCTTTTTTTTTACTTGTTACAAGCAATTGATGCCTCATTTTTGTCTTTAAAAAACTTGAAATGAGACATTTTTATGACCTTGTCTTGTAAATGTGGCTCAAATCAAGAATAGTAAGACACATTTTACTAAAAATAAGACACAATGACTTGCTTGGATTTCAGTTTTTGCAGTGTGATGTGGGAAGTGTCTCTAAATGTGGCTAACAGATGAAAGGTTTTTTTTTAAAAATTAAGTTTTTTGGGTCTGAGAGGCAAAAATATAATGTCCACATATGCGTACGCTAGGTTTTAAGAGGTTAAGTAAAATATTAAGTAAAATATACACATAACAAATAAGAAAAGCCAAATTTAGTCCAGCTGTCCATGTGCTTACACTGTAAAAACCGAAATCCGAGCAATTCATTATGTCTTATTTTTAGTAAAATTAGTCTCATTATTCTTGATATGACTTATATTCAACTGATAAGTCCAGGAAAATGTCTCATTTCAAGTTATTTAAAGACAAAAATGAGGTCTGAATTGTTTGTAACAAGTCATAAAAATCTGCCAATGGGAGAAGAAAAAAGATTCTTGCTTTAAGACATCTTTCTAGTTTCAAGAAACTTCACGAGCAAATTTTTCTTTTCTCATTGGCGGATTTTTTTGACCTGTGACAAGCAATTCAGACCTCATTTTTGTCTCTAAAAAACTTGAAATAAGACATTTTTATGACCTGGTCTGGTGAATGTGGCTCAAATTAAGAACAATAAGACAATTTTTTACTACAAATAAGACAAAATGACTTGCTTAGATTTCAGTTTTTACAGTGTATCTTTTTATTAAGTATCATTAAGGCTGCCAAAATAGTCTAAAATATCTTCTTTGGAGCCAAAACATGTGCTTAAGTGTACTCTTGGTGGCTAAAATGCACTAAATTGCCCTCTAAGGAAATGCTAAATGCTTGGTGGTGACAAACGTGCACTAAAAATCCTTCTTTGGAGCTTAAGTGTTTGGTAAAGTGTCCTTCGAGGAGCCAAAACACATGCTTTAGTGCCTTTTTGGGGAACAAAATGCAGGCTGCATGAACCTTTTTTTTTTACTTTCACCTCTGTTCTTCAAAATATGGAGGCAAGGAACTGTTCAAATGTACATATGTTCAGGTTTACTGATACTTTACACTTTGATTTCTGTGCACAAACACAAGCGGTCCTTCAGCTGATCAAATAATAATGAAGGTATTTTGATTAAGACTTGTTGTTCTGCTATTTGTGTGTCTCATATATTTTAGATTTTCTTAAGGAAAGAGACTGAAGGAGGAAGCACCAGATGTCGCTGCATCTGTGTCTCACCTCTTCCTGGTAATAGAAATATTCAATCCAGCATACATGAAACGTTATCTTAATCCCCGGTTAATAAAACATCCCCTCCTGCCTGTAGCTGCATGACAGCTCCTTCCTTTATGACTCTGACCTCCAAATCAAACCTGTGGCAGCTTAAAGCACCCAGCTATTGACGGCCTGAACCTCTCAGCGGGGAGTCAGCGGTATCACCACGCCGCCTCCCCGACTGGCTGCTCCTCTAAACGGAGCCACACGTCTCCTCTGCTCGGGCTCCTGCAGAACCAATTAAAAAACTCTATTGGTTTGCTTAACCGCTTACACTCCACATGGTCGTCGGCTCCCCATTTGCCATTCCTCTGATGTCATAAAAGTATAAACAGTAACACCTTTGTCCAACAAGTTTAGATCCTTTACATTTCAGTCACTAAGATTGTGTAACAGTTTTCTTCACCAACAAAACGTAATTAGTGAAAGAATCACTCACAACAACTGGGACGTCCTACCTGTTTGGGGTCATTACGTCACATCCTGACGCCCGTACCCTGAATATTCTCTCTCCTTTCCACCAGAGGAATCCAGAGTTCAAACATATCAAAAGTGTTGTTTCATCAAATTATTCCAAGTGGTGAAATTTCTCCTGTACAGTCCGTTGTTTGTCTGTCTGTCGTGTCCGTTCTCATCAATAACAGCAGCTTCACAGTCGTAGAGCATTTCCTCCTCAACGTGAATCTGACAAAACTTAAGATATTTTATTTCCTTGGACTTCTGACTATAAGACAAAGGTTTCTCCATTTTGACACTTGGAGTTTTGATGCCAGGAGAGCCTGATTTATATAGGAAGTGGTGTCTGCTTGACTGGCCAGTAGCGTTAGCTGCAGTTGCATAAAATCCTCCTAACAGCCTCTTTTATTAACTATTGGCCCTGAAACTCACAGGTGCTGTAACCAATAGCCTTACCATTCATGCAAAGCCTGCTGTTGCAAGTTTGACCGCAGAAAAATCTCTTTTTATTTTCATTTTTTACCACGCATAATCATTCATCTTAATTTGGGTAACAGGAGCAGTACAATCTGTGACTGGAAACTATATTTTCATGATTTTTTGCAATTCTTTCCACAGAGAGAACAAAGTTGACTACAAAGAAGACACTGAGCACTGATACAGCTGGTTTTGTTTGTGCGAAGTTGTCAAACTTAACTGTGGAAAATGGAGACTAAAAACTCTCTAACTCCTACAGGGTTTTACCTAGAAAGCTCAAATTTCACCCAGATGTAGATGAAATGATGTAGAAGTGATGTGGTGGATGTTTTATGTCTGATATGAAGCATCGTGAAGTTAATGATGTTCAAAAATTGGTTATAAAAAATGAAGAGGAAAAAGTGTTTCAGCTGCATTTATCCTGATGTGGACTTTAGCCACATATAAAAACATGACAAAACTAGAGACTTTCATCTTTCAAATGATGTGTCAGTGATGAATTCCGACCTTGTGGTTCTACAGTTATAAGCTCTGAAATGTAGTATAGTAAAAAGGCCAGAGTTGGGTGGAGTGTAAGGGGTTAAAGTCCTGCAGAGAGAGCGGTGGCATGGGCCGGCTGATAAGCGTTTAAGTGTTCAGATGTTGTGTATTACAACAACCCTCCCCCCACCAACAACCCCCCACCACCCCCCCCCGCTCTGACCTGTTCTATCTGCAGCACTGGTGGCAACAACAGGCAATTTGTGGAAGGTCTTCCAGGGTAATTAAGAAATGTGCAGAGTGCTGGAGGCTGACACGTTTCATATCACGGCTTCGTTTCCCTCAGGGCGACAAACTCACAGATGAGCGGCAGGTGGAAACGAAGACGACCTCTTATCACAGAGTCAAACACTTTACACCAACTCGTTTAAAACACCAGTCTCACTGACAGTTTATCGCTTTTACCTGAGGAACGCCAAACAAAATTCAAAAAGATCTGAATCCATTTTTAGCCTGATAACATGTTTAAATGTGAGTCTCATTTATTTGTTCACCTGACAAAATTCTGAGCTATAAAGTCAAAGTTGTAAGAAAAATTGAAAAATTTTGAGATTAAAAGTCAAAATTTTGTGATAAAAATAGTCAGTTTTGGACAATTTTCAGTCTTTTTTTTTAGAGAAAAGGTCAAATTTGTGACTGAATTCCCAAAATTTGAGAGAAAAGTCAAAATTTTGTGATAAAAAAAAGTCAGTTTTGGACAATTTTCAGTCTTTTTTTTAAGAGAAAAGGTCAAATTTGTGACTGAAGTCGAAAATCTTTGAGATAAAAGTCAAAATTTTGTGATAAAAAAAGTCATTTTTGGACAATTTTCAGTCTTTTTTTTAGAGAAAAGGTCAAATTTGTGACTGAATTCCCAAAATTTGAGATAAAAAGTCAAAATTTTGTGATAAAAAAAGTCAGTTTTGGACCATTTTCAGTCTTTTTTTTAAGAGAAAAGGTCAAATTTGTGACTGAAGTCGAAAATCTTTGAGATAAAAGTCGAAATTTTGTGATAAAAAAAGTCAGTTTTGGACAATTTTCAGTCTTTTTTTTTTTTAGAGAAAAGGTCAAATTTGTGACTGAAGTCCAAGAATTTTGAGACAAAAGTCAAAATTTTGTGATAAAAAAAAGTCCGTTTTGGACAATTTTCAGTCTTTTTTTTAGAGAAAAGGTCAAATTTGTGACTGAAGTCCAAAGATTTTGAGATAAAAGTCAAAATTTTGTGATAAAAAAAAGTCATTTTTGGACAATTTTCAGTCTTTTTTTTAGAGAAAAGGTCAAATTTGTGACTGAAGTCCAAAAATTTTGAGATAAAAGTCGAAATTTTGTGATAAAAAAAGTCTGTTTTGGACAATTTTCAGTCTTTTTTTTAGAGAAAAGATCAAATTTGTGACTGAAGTCCAAGAATTTTGAGACAAAAGTCAAAATTTTGTGATAAAAAAAAGTCCGTTTTGGACAATTTTCAGTCTTTTTTTTAGAGAAAAGGTCAAATTTGTGACTGAATTCCCAAAATTTGAGATAAAAAGTCAAAATTTTGTGACAAAAAAAAGTCATTTTTGGACAATTTTCAGTCTTTTTTTTAGAGAAAAGGTCAAATTTGTGACTGAAGTCAAAAAATTTTGAGATAAAAGTCAAAATTGTGAGAATGAATTGAAAATTTTGAGATAAAAAAGTTAGGCCAAACTTTTTAGATAAAAGAATCAAATTTGTAAGAGTAAAGTTAAAATTTTGTGATAAAACTTAATTCAAAGATTTGAGATAAGAAAGTCTAAAATTTAGAGATAAAAAAGTTGGTGTTAGACAATATTCAGTCAAAATTTTGAGCCTCAAAGTCAAAATTGTAAGAAAAATGTGAAATATTTGAGATTAAAAGTCAAGATTTGTGATTAAAAGTTAAGGCAAAATTTTCATGTTAAAAAAAAAATCAAAGTGGTAAGAGTAAAGTGATAAAAGAATCAAAGTTGTACGAGTAAAGTTAAAATTGTGTGATAAAACTTAATTCAAAGATTTGAGATAAAAAGTCTAAAATTTAGAGATAAAAAAGTTGGATTTGGACAATATTCAGTCAAAATTTAGAGCTTTGAATTCAAAATTGTAGATGAAAAGAGAAAAGTTTTAGAAGATTTTGTCAAAATTTTGAGATGATTAAGTCAAAATTATAAGAAAAAAGTCAAAATTATGATTGAGGGATTTTCTGATCCAATCAATATTTTTAGATTCAAAGTCAAAATTTCAACTTTTTATCTTATTTATTTGACTTATCTCAGAATTTGGAATTAATGTGGGCAAGAAAAAGAGAGTCCTAACAAAGCCAGTTATTACATATTTAAATCTTTTACTGGAAGAAATGGGCTTTCATACATTATCTATGTTTACATTAAAGAAAATTTCACTCCAAAATGAAAAAGAGTGTTTTAAATAAATGTGTTATGAAGCTTCTTTGACGTATTTTAAAGAGGTCGGGTGAAGGTTCCTCTGTTTGGGTTTTTGTTTTCCAGAGTTTCATTAACACATAGAGAAGAAAAGAAGGAATGAACCTGTAAATATCAGGTTGAGGAGAAAAGACTCAGATATGAAGCTGCTGTAATATATTTCATTATGGAGGTGAGGAATGTGTTTCATTATCTCTCCTCCACATCATATTAAACCTCACAAGTTTTGAAGACTATATGTAATTAGAAACGATTTATTCCAGGCGAGTGTGTGCTGATATAAATCTGTGAACTTTAATCCAACATGGCTGCTAATGCCGCCACTTTAATGTTATTACTCCGGGCTTTAAAGTCCAATAAAGAACAATTTCTTTCTCTTTCATTTGCTTTATCTAAGCAGACGGTGACATCCGCAGATAATGAACTCTAATTTCTGTCACAGCCGGGGAATGAAAAGAGGAAACTTTATCAGGTTTTCAAACATTTTATTTTTCAGCATAATTTTT
>RPOG01001134.1:0-180195 GCA_008086565.1 Thalassoma bifasciatum
GGTGCACAGTAACAATGGCTTCTGGTGCAGGCCTCATGTCTGTCTCAGATGCATCAGGGTCTCCAACCCAGATCAGCAGGGTCTGCTCTTTCAACTCAGATAAAAATGAGTTCAAATCTACTTAAACAAAATAAGTTTTTTGAACAAGCTTCAAATGATTGAAAAATACTTAAACGATGAAAGAAAAATGCATGTACTTGAATCTACTGAGTTACTACTACAGTTATTCATTTTTGAGTTAGACCAACTTCATCGAAATGAGTGCCTGCCACTTTTTCAGGGAATGAAGTTATTTTAACTTACTTCGTTTATTAAGATACACTGTTAGGTTTTACAGTGTAAATGTCAAAGACATATGGATAGGTGTCATAGACGTATGAGTAGGTGTCACAGATGTATGATTGGGTGTCACAGACTTGAGTATATGTCACAGACATGTAAGTAGGTGTCACAGACGTGTGAGTAGGTGTCACAGACGTGTGAGTGGATGTCACAGACAAATGAGTGGATGTCACAGACATATGAATGGATGTCATAGACGTATGAGTAGGTGTCACAGATGTATGATTGGGTGTCACAGACGTGAGTATATGTCACAGACATGTAAGTAGGTGTTACAGACGTGTGAGTGGATGTCACAGACATGTGAGTAGGTGTCACAGACGTGTGAGTGGATGTCAGAGACGTATGAGTGGGTGTCACAGACGTATGAGTGGATGTCACTGACGTGTGAGTAGGTGTCACAGACGTATGAGTAGATGTCACAGACATGTTAGTTGGTGTCACAGACGTGTGAGTATATGTCACAGATATGTAAGTAAGTGTCACAGACATATGAATGGATGTCATAGACATATGAGTAGGTGTCACAGACATGTGAGTGGATGTCACATACGTATGAGTAGGTGTCACAGACATATGAGTAGGTGTCACAGACATGTGAGTAGGTGAGGCATTGCTCTTTCAGCCAATATGTGGTTGTTACGGTGATTTCACTCAGGTGTTAAAGGAAACTCAGGAATAATCACAGACAGCGGAGTTAATGGATTAGAGGGAGACATGGAGAAAAGAGAGCGGAGTTTGTCCAAATTAGCCAAAAAAAGAATATCCATTTGAGTTAAAAAGAACAATTAAAAAAAAAACCCAAAAACTCCACTGAAGTTTCTGCATGACTTTGAGACAAAGAAGCATCGTTGAGAGCAACTTCTGAGAAAAGATAAAGTTGTGAGTATACTGTAAGAGAGAACAAGTTCAGTTTACTTAAAAAAAATATGGAAACTCGTTGCCTCAGAAACATCAAGTAAACTTGACTTGAATTCCTTATGTGTAAAAAAGCTGTTTATATTAAGTGCACAGTACTACCACTAACTTTATCATTTTGAGTATATAGTTATAGTGCTGACTTATTTATTTTAAGTCTGCAGTCATTATTCTGAATTCATTATTTTGAGTGTTCAATACTGAGCTCACTTTGTAAAATTACACTTTAAACTATAATAAGTTGACTTTACTTAAAAATAAAACCAAACTTGCTGCCTTACAAAAAGTAATTTCTGTTAACTCAGATAAAGTAGATTTGATTAATTTTTTTTTTTTGTGAGTTTGCAGAACTCAAATGAACTTAAATAAATCCTATCAGAGGAACTTATGCAAAATCATTCCTCAGGTTGACCATGAGTGAGGAGGGCAGGGAGTGGATATAAGACCCTGCTGTACATGGATGTATCACATAGGTGACACAGGCGGTCTTTGCTCTGGTATAGACTGACTGTCCAGGCTCCATGGCTTAGTCCAGCTGTCAACAGCATAGACTGGATGACAAGGACATCAATAAATTTCATTTTCTTCTATAAAATTATGGGTGAAAATTCCTGAGTGTTTATCATTAGCCTCTAACTCAAACAGAAATTTTCATTTGCCCACTAAAGCTGCCAATCATGTACTCAGCCAGTCAATGCCACAGAGCATCGTCAGTCAGTCGGTTGGTGCCTTGGTGCACAGACAGCCTGTCTACACCACTGAGCACAGGCAGCTCGTGTTTGAATCACCCATGTACAGCAGGGTCTCATGTCAGCTGTGTACCCTCCTCACTCACGGTTACAGGGTTTGGTTATCAACTTTTGATAGGTTACTGCTGTGACATGAGTTTCAGAACTTAGTTCTTTTCAGCTATAACAACTTCAAGTTTGTGGTCAACTTTACTTGGAAATTTTGAGGCAATCGGTTTCCTAAAATTTTCAAGTAAAGTCAACACAAGAAACTTGTCTTTACTAAGTTTTAGTGAGTAGACTCAACAGAGTGAGGTAAAATAAGTTAAGGTAACTTTTTTTTTTTTTTAAAGTAAGATTTACTATTACATTTTACAGTGTATAAACCACATTGGCCCCACATACAAATGCTGGCTGGGTGGTAATCTTCAACAGGTAAAGAGGAGTACTACATTTTTCACACTCCCCTCGGTTCAGGTGCACAGTAACAATGGCTTCTGGTGCAGGCCTCATGTCTGTCTCAGATGCATCAGGGTCTCCAACCCAGATCAGCAGGGTCTGCTCTTTCAACTCAGATAAAAATGAGTTCAAATCTACTTAAACAAAATAAGTTTTTTGAACAAGCTTCAAATGATTGAAAAATACTTAAACGATGAAAGAAAAATGCATGTACTTGAATCTACTGAGTTACTACTACAGTTATTCATTTTTGAGTTAGACCAACTTCATCGAAATGAGTGCCTGCCACTTTTTCAGGGAATNCCAAACTTGCTGCCTTACAAAAAGTAATTTCTGTTAACTCAGATAAAGTAGATTTGATTAATTTTTTTTTTTTGTGAGTTTGCAGTACTCAAATGAACTTAAATAAATCCTATCAGAGAAACTTATGCAAAATCATTCCTCAGGTTGACCATGAGTGAGGAGGGCAGGGAGTGGATATAAGACCCTGCTGTACATGGATGTATCACATAGGTGACACAGGCTGTCTTTGCCCTAGTATAGACTGACTGTCCAGGCTCCATGGCTTAATCCAGCTGTCAACAGCACAGACTGGATGACAAGGACATCAATAAATTTCATTTTCTTCTATAAAATTATGGATGAAAATTCTTGAGTGTTTTTCATTAGCCTCTAACTCAAACAGGCATTTACATTTGCCCACTCAAGCTGCCAATCATGTACTCAGCCAGTCAATGCCACAGAGCATCGACAGTCAGTCGGTCGGTGCCTTGGTGCACAGACAGCCTGTCTACACCACTGAGTACAGACAGCTCGTGTGTGAATCACCCATGTACAGCAGGGTCTCATGTCAGCTGTGTACCCTCCTCACTCACGGTTACAGGGTTTGGTTATCAACTTTTGATAGGTTACTGCTGTGACATGAGTTTTCAGAACTTAGTTCTTCTCAGCTATAACAACTTCAAGTTTGTGGTCAACTTTACTTGGAAATTTTGAGGCAATCGGTTTCCTAAAATTTTCAAGTAAAGTCAACACAAGACAGTTGTCTTTACTAAAATTAAGTGAGTAGACTCAACATAGTGAGCTAAAATAAGTTAAGGTAACTTTTTTTTTTTAAGATTTACTATTACATTTTACAGTGTATAAATCACATTGGCCCCACATACAAATGCTGGCTGGGTCCATTAGAAGTTGTCCATTTCTCCTCATGATGTAAAAGTGTGAGGGGAGCCAAGTCCACGTGTCATTGTTACCGAAGACCACGTCCGGAGTACAGACAGAGTCTACGTAGTCCCAGAGGTTGGGTCTAGTCGTCCCAGACGAGAAAGTTGAGTCTATTTTTACTCATCAAATCTACATAAACAAAATAAGTTTTTTGAACAAGCTTCAAATGATTGAAAAATACTTAAACGAAGAAAGAAAAATGCATGTACTTAAATCTACTGAGTTACTACTACAGTTATTCATTTTTGAGTTAGACCAACTTCATCGCAATGAGTGGCTGCCACTTTTTCAGGGAATTAAGTTATTTTAACTTACTTCGTTTATTAAGATACACTGTTAAGTTTTACAGTGTAAATGTCAAAGACATATAAGTAGGTGTCACAAACGTATGAGTAGGTGTCACAGATGTATGATTGGGTGTCACAGACGTGAGTATATGTCACAGACATGTAAGTAGGTGTCACAGACATGTGAGTGGATGTCACAGACGTGTGAGTAGGTGTCACAGACGTGTGAGTGGATGTCACAGACGTATGAGTGGGTGTCATAGACGTATGAGTAGATGTCACAGACATGTGAGTAGGTGTCACAAACGTATGAGTAGATGTCACAGACATGTAAGTAGGTGTCACAGACGTGTGAGTATATGTAACAGATATGTAAGTTAGTGTCACAGACGAGTGAGTGGATGTCACAAATGTATGAGTAGGTGTCACAGACATATGAGTGGATGTCACAGACATATGAATGGGTGTCACAGACGTATGAATGGGTGTCACAAACGTATGAGTAGATGTCACAGACATGTAAGTAGGTGTCACAGACGTGTGAGTATATGTAACAGATATGTAAGTTAGTGTCACAGACGAGTGAGTGGATGTCACAAATGTATGAGTAGGTGTCACAGACATATGAGTGGATGTCACAGACATATGAATGGGTGTCACAGAGGTATGAATGGGCGTCACAGACGTGTGAGTGGATGTCACAGACTTGTGAGTGGGTGTCACAGAGGTATGAATGGGCGTCACAGACGTGTGAGTGGATGTCACAGACGTGTGAGTGGGTGTCACAGAGGTATGAATGGGTGTCACAGACGTGTGAGTGGATGTCACAGACGTATGAGTAGGTGTCACAGACATATGAGTAGGTGTCACAGACATGTGAGTAGATGAGGCATTGCTCTTTCAGCCAATATGTGGTTGTTACGGTGATTTCACTCAGGCGTTTAAGGAAACTCAGGAATAAACACACAGACAGCGGAGCTAATGGATTAGAGGGAGACATGGAGAAAAGAGAGCGGAGTTTGTCCAAAAAAGCCAAAAAAAGAATATCCATTTGGGTTAAAAAGAACAATTAAAAAAACGCAAAAAACTCCACTGAAGTTTCTGCATGACATTGAGACAAAGAAGTATCGTTGAGAGCAACTTCTGAGAAAAGATAACGTTGTGAGTACACTGTAAGAAAGAACAAGTTCAGTTTACTTAAAAAAAATGTGGAAACTCGTTGCCTCAGATACATCAAGTAAACTTGACTTGAATTCCTTATGTGTAAAAAAGCTGTTTATATTAAGTGCACAGTACTACCACTAAGAAATAGTAAAACTCATATATCAATATCACGACTGAATAAATAAAATTCAGACGTCAGTAATAAAACTTAATTAATAAAACTCACAAGTTATGACTCGAGTGATTGTAAAATTACACTTTAAACTATAATAAGTTGACTTTACTTAAAAAAAAACCCAAACTTGCTGCCTTACAAAAAGTAATTTCTGTTAACTCAGATAAAGTAGATTTGTAATTAAATAAAAAAAACACTCAAACGTCATGAGTTTACTTGAATTTATTTAGGATAGTCTCCTTGAATACGTTTTAGTAAGGAGTCCAACTGGTACTCACTCCTCCCGTCCCTCACCTTATGAGACCCTGCTGTACATGGATGTATCACATAGGTGACACAGGCTGTCTTTGCCCTGGTATAGACTGACTGTCCAGGCACCATGGCTTAGTCCAGCTGTCAACAGCACAGACTGGATGACAAGGACATCAATAAATTTCATTTTCTTCTGTAAAATTATTGGTGAAAATTCCTGTGAATGCTTTGCATTAGCCTCTATGTCAAACAGGCATTTACATTTGCCCACTCAAGCTGCCAATCATGTACTCAGCCAGTCACTGCCACAGAGCATCGACAGCCAGTCAGTCGGTCGGTGCCTTGGTGCCCAGACAGCCTGTCTACACCACTGAGCACAGGCAGCTCTAGTGTATCACCCATGTACAGCAGGGTCTCATGTCAGCTGTGTACCCTCCTCACTCACGGTTACAGGTTTTGGTTATCAACTTTTGATAGGTTACTGCCGTGACATGAGTTTTCATTACTTGGTTCTTTTCACCTTTAACAACTTCAAGTTTGTGGTCAACTTTTCTTGGAAATTTTGAGGCAATCGGTTTCCTAAAATTTTCAAGCTAAGTCAACACAAGAAAGTTGTCTTTACTAAGTTTTAGTGAGTAGACTCAACAGAGTGAGCTAAAATAAGTTAAAGTAACTTTTTTTTTTTAAAGTAAGATTTACTACTACATTTTACAGTGTATAAACCTCATTGGCCCCACATACAAATGCTGGCTGGGTGGTAATCTTCAACAGGTAAAGAGGAGTACTACATTTTCACACTCCCCTCGGTTCAGGTGCACAGTAACAATGGCTTCTGGTGCAGGCCTCATGTCTGTCTCAGATTCATCAGGGTCTCCAACCCAGATCAGCAGGGTCTGCTCTTTCAACTCAGATAAAAAAAATGTGTTCAAATCTACTTAAACAAAATAAGTTTTTTGAAAAAGCTTCAAATGATTGAAAAATACTTAAACAATGAAAGAAAAATGCATGTACTTAAATCTACTGAGTTACTACTACAGTTATTCATTTTTGAGTTAGACCAACTTCATCGAAATGAGTGGCTGCCACTTTTTCAGGGAATTAAGTTATTTTAACTTACTTCGTTTATTAAGATACACTGTTAGGTTTTACAGTGTAAATGTCAAAGACATATAAGTAGGTGTCACAGATGTGTGAGTGGATGTCACAGACGTGTGAGTATATGTCACAGACATGTAAGTAGGTGTCACAGACGTGTGGGTGGATGTCACAGACGTATGAGTGGGTGTCACAGACGTATGAGTAGATGTTTCAGACGTGTGAGTATATGTCACAGACGTGTGAGTAGATGTCACAGACGTGTGAGTATATGTCACAGATATGTAAGTAAGTGTCACAGACATATGAGTGGATGTCACAGACATATGAATGGGTGTCACAGACGTATGAATGGGTGTCACAGACGTGTGAGTGGATGTCACAGACGTATGAGTAGATGTCACAGACATGTGAGTAGATGTCACAGACGTGTGAGTATATGTCACAGATATGTAAGTAAGTGTCACAGACGTGTGAGTGGATGTCACAGACATATGAATGGGTGTCACAGACGTATGAGTGGGTGTCACAGACGTATGAATGGGTGTCACAGACGTGTGAGTGGATGTCACAGACGTATGAGTAGGTGTCACAGACATGTAAGTAGGTGTCACAGACTTGTGAGTATATGTCACAGACGTGTGAGTAGATGTCACAGAAGTGTGAGTGGATGTCACAGATATGTAAGTAAGTGTCACAGACATATGAGTGGATGTCACAGACATATGAATGGGTGTCACAGACGTGTGAGTGGATGTCACAGACATATGAGTAGGTGTCACAGACATGTGAGTAGGTGAGGCATTGCTCTTTCAGCCAATATGTGGTTGTTACGGTGATTTCACTCAGGAGTTTAAGGAAACTCAGGAATAAACACACAGACAGCGGAGCTAATGGATTAGAGGGAGACATGGAGAAAAGAGAGCGGAGTTCGTCCAACAATGCCAAAAAAAGAATATCCATTTGGGTTAAAAAGAACAATTGAAAAAAAAAAACCAAAAACTCCACTGAAGTTTCTGCATGACTTTGAGACAAAGAAGCATCGTTGAGAGCAACTTCTGAGAAAAGATAACGTTGTGAGTACACTGTAAGAGAGAACAAGTTCAGTTTACTTTAAAAAAAATATGGAAACTCGTTGCCTCAGAAACATCAAGTAAACTTGACTTGAATTCCTTATGTGTAAAAAAGCTGTTTATATTAAGTGCACAGTACTTCCACTAACTTTATCATTTTGAGTATATAGTTATAGTGCTGACTTATTTATTTTAAGTCTGCAGTCATTATTTTGAATTAATTATTTTGAGTGTTCAATACTGAGCTCACTTTGTAAAATTACACTTTAAACTATAATAAGTTGACTTTACTTAACAAAAAAAAAACTTGCTGCCTTACAAAAAGTAATTTCTGTTAACTCAGATAAAGTACATTTGATTAACTTATTTTTTGTGAGTTTTCAGTACTCAAATGAACTTAAATAAATCCTATCAGAGTAACTTATGAAAAATCATTCCTCAGGTTGACCATGGGTGAGGAGGGCAGGGAGTGGATATAAGACCCTGCTGTACATGGATGTATCACATAGGTGACACAGGCTGTCTTTGCCCTGGTATAGACTGACTGTCCAGGCTCCATGGCTTAGTCCAGCTGTCAACAGCGTAGACTGGATGACAAGGACATCAATAAATTTCATTTTCTCCTGTAAAATTATGGGTGAAAATTCTTGTGAATGCTTTGCATTAGCCTCTAACTCAAACAGGCATTTTCATTTGCCCACTCAAGCTGCCAATCATGTTCTCAGCCAGTCAATGCCACAGAGCATCGACAGTCAGTCAGTCTGTGCCTTGGTGCACAGACAGCCTGTCTACACCACTGAGCACAGGCAGCTCGTGTGTGAATCACCCATGTACATCAGGGTCTCATGTCAGCTGTGTACCCTCCTCACTCACTGTTACAGGGTTTGGTTATCAACTTTTGATAGGTTGCGGTCATGACATGAGTTTTCAGAACTTTGTTTTTTTCAGCTTTAACAACTTCAAGATTGTGGTCAACTTTACTTGGAAATTTTGAGGCAATAGGTTTCCTAAAATTTTCAAGTAAAGTCAACACAAGAAACTTGTCTTTACTAAGTTTTAGTGAGTAGACTCAACAGAGTGAGCTAAAATAAGTTAAGGTAACTTTTTTTTTTTAAAGTAAGATTTACTACTACATTTTACAGTGTATAAACCACATTGGCCCTGTTGAATCTAATTTTCGGGCTCGCTTGTTACTTGTTATTTCTGTTACTTTAATATAAGGCGGGGGAGGACCCCCATTTCTACTGCATAATTTCTCATTCTAGGTCTCCTAATTCTAAGACATTTACCCATGAAAAAATGATGAAAAGAGGAGTCCAAATCAGCAGGAGAGTCCATCCAGCTTGAATCCAGAAAAAGTTTATTCAGCTCTAGCCATCTTTAACAAAGCTTCTGGGTTGAAAGATTTGCAGCACGTTAAACATTCTGTACCAACTGATAACACTAAACAACATAAACAACGACTGAAAAGAAACCGCTTGCATTTCCTAAACCTTCTAACAAAACTCTTAGCCTAAAAACCCTCATCCTTTCTTCCAACATAACCTCTCCATCCCAAAAACCTGTGTAGAAAANGTCTGCTTACCTTGTTTTTGAATTTGGTGCGCGCTTTTGTGTCTGAAAAAACTGACATCGGATCTCATTTCAGTAGGTTTCGGCCGTGGCTGAAGACCCTCCTGGCTGGCTCGCCATTTTGTTGAATCTAATTTTCGGGCTCGCTTGTTACTTGTTATTTCTGTTACTTTAATATAAGGCGGGGGGCCTGGGGGTAAAGATGACGTATTAAAGAGTAAGATCCAGAGGATTAAGATTCTGTAAATGGGTACTTTTTTACTACTTTTCTCCTCAGGTTTAGTCGTCCTCTCAGGTAGGTCGAACTTAGGTCTTTTTCATTATTCAGCTCTAGCCATCTTTAACAAAGCTTCTGGGTTGAAAGATTTGCAGCACGTTAAACATTCTGTACCAACTGATAACACTAAACAACATAAACAACGACTGAAAAGAAACCGCTTGCATTTCCTAAACCTTCTAACAAAACTCTTAGCCTAAAAACCCTCATCCTTTCTTCCAACATAACCTCTCCATCCCAAAAACCTGTGTAGAAAAACCCCCCCTGTAGAAAGAGCCCCTCTCCCTTAAGAACCCTGTGGAAGTCCCTTCTCCAGTGGTGATTGGCTGTCATTTGGTGCAGCAGGGCCTTGTAGGGGGGACAGGATACCACCTGATCAATGAGGAGGGGTACAGATAATATCTGGTATTGCATCTTACAAGTTTGGGTCCATGAAGTCAAATGAACATCAGCAAATTGACAGTGTAAACCTGGAATTGAAGGAATTACTCAGGACCTGTTAGGATTGTCAGAATGTGTTCAAGTTTAACTTTTACAGAGAACAATGAAATCGTCAATGGCCAGAAATCTGTGGGTCAGCTCAGCTGCTGTGTGCTTTGAATAGCCTGGACACAGGAGAACAACATTTTTTGTTTATGGCCTTGTCTTCTCCTGGAGACCGCCTTCTGACAAACGCGACAGCTGGCATCTATATGTAAGGATATCTGAGAATTTACCCTTCAGTAGGTTAAATTGCTTACTTTAATCAAATAAATCCACAACAGCCCCACATACAAATGCTGGCTGGGTGGTAATCTTCAACAGGTAAAGAGGAGTAGATGTAAAAGTGTGAGGGGAGCCAAGTCCACGTGTCATTGTTACCGAAGACCACGTCCGGAGTACAGACAGAGTCTACGTAGTCCCAGAGGTTGGGTCTAGTCGTCCCAGACGAGAAAGTTGAGTCTATTTTTACTCAAGTTTAGTACTTAAACAAAATAAGTTTTTTGAACAAGCTTCAAATGATTGAAAAATACTTATACGATGAAAGAAAAATGCATGTACTTAAATCTACTGAGTTACTACTACAGTTATTCATTTTTGAGTTAGACCAACTTCATCGAAATGAGTGGCTGCCACTTTTTCAGGGAATTAAGTTATTTTAACTTACTTCTTTTATTAAGATACACAGTTAAGTTTTACAGTGTAAATGTCAAAGACATATGAGTAGGTGTCACAGACGTATGAGTAGGTGTCACAGATGTATGATTGGGTGTCACAGACGTGAGTATATGTCACAGACATGTAAGTAGGTGTCACAGATGTGTGAGTGGATGTCACAGACGTGTGAGTATATGTCACAGACATGTAAGTAGGTGTCACAGACGTGTGAGTGGATGTCACAGACGTATGAGTAGATGTTTCAGACGTGTGAGTAAAAGTCACAGACGTGTGAGTAGATGTCACAGACGTGTGAGTTTATGTTTCAGACGTGTGAGTATATGTCACAGACGTGTGAGTATATGTCACAGATATGTAAGTAAGTGTCACAGACATATGAGTGGATGTCACAGACATATGAATGGGTGTCACAGACGTATGAATGGGCGTCACAGACGTGTGAGTAGATGTCACAGACGTGTGAGTATATGTCACAGATATGTAAGTAAGTGTCACAGACATATGAGTGGATGTCACAGACATATGAATGGGTGTCACAGACATATGAATGGGCGTCACAGACGTGTGAGTGGATGTCACAGACGTGTGAGTGGATGTCACAGACGTATGAGTAGGTGTCACAGACATGTGAGTAGGTGAGGCATTGCTCTTTCAGCCAATATGTGGTTGTTACGGTGATTTCACTCAGGCGTTTAAGGAAACTCAGGAATAAACACACAGACAGTGGAGCTAATGGATTAGAGGGAGACATGGAGAAAAGAGAGCGGAGTTCGTCCAAAAATGCCAAAAAAAGAATATCCATTTGGGTTAAAAAGAACAATTGAAAAAAAAAAACCAAAAACTCCACTGAAGTTTCTGCATGACTTTGAGACAAAGAAGCATCGTTTAGAGCAACTTCTGAGAAAAGATAACGTTGTGAGTACACTGTAAGAGAGAACAAGTTCAGTTTACTTAAAAAAAATATGGAAACTCGTTGCCTCAGAAACATCAAGTAAACTTGACTTGAATTCCTTATCACATTTTTTCGACAAATATAATTCACGTGTCATGATGGTGATTGAAATAGTAAAACTCATATATCAATATGTGCTGACTTATTTATTTTAAGTCTGCAGTCATTATTTTGAATTAATTATTTTGAGTGTTCAATACTGAGCTCACTTTGTAAAATTACACTTTAAACTATAATAAGTTGACTTTACTTAAAAAAAACCAAACTTGCTGCCTTACAAAAAGTAATTTCTGTTCACTCAGATGAAGTAGATTTGATTAACTTATTTTTTGTGAGTTTGCAGTACTCAAATGAACTTAAATAAATCCTATCAGAGGAACTTATGCAAAATCATTCCTCAGGTTGACCATGAGTGAGGAGGGCAGGGAGTGGATATAAGACCCTGCTGTACATGGATGTATCACATAGGTGACACAGGCTGTCTTTGCCCTAGTATAGACTGACTGTCCAGGCTCCATGGCTTAGTCCAGCTGTCAACAGCACAGACTGGATGACAAGGACATCAATAAATTTCGTTTTCTTCTGTAAAATTATGGGAGAAAATTCCTGTGAATGCTTTGCATTAGCCTCTAACTCAAACAGGCATTTACATTTGCCCACTCAAGCTGCCAATCATGTACTCAGCCAGTCAATGCCACAGAGCATCAACAGTCAGTCAGTCAGTCGGTGCCTTGGTGCCCAGACAGCCTGTCTACACCACTGAGCACAGACAGCTCGTGTGTGAATCACCCATGTACAGCAGGGTCTCATGTCAGCTGTGTACCCTCCTCACTCACGGTTACAGGTTTTGGTTATCAACTTTTGATAGGTTACTGCCGTGACATGAGTTTTCATTACTTGGTTCTTTTCACCTTTAACAACTTCAAGATTGTGGTCAACTTTACTTGGAAATTTTGAGGCAATCAGTTTCCTAAAATTTTCAAGCTAAGTCAACACAAGAAACTTGTCTTTACTAAGTTTAAGTGAGTAGACTCAACAGAGTGAGCTAAAATAAGTTAAGGTAACTTTTTTTTTTTAAGATTTACTATTACATTTTACAGTGTATTTTGGTGTAACCGGGGTGTATGTTTACGACCGACCCACCATTAGAAGTTGTCCATTTCTCCTCATGATGTAAAAGTGTGAGGGGAGCCAAGTCCACGTGTCATTGTTACCGAAGAGGTGCAGGCCTCATGTCTGTCTCAGATGCATCAGGGTCTCCAACCCAGATCAGCAGGGTCTGCTCTTTCAACTCAGATAAAATGTGTTCAAATCTACTTAAACAAAATAAGTTTTTTGAAAAAGCTTCAAATGATTGAAAAATACTTATACGATGAAAGAAAAATGCATGTACTTAAATCTACTGAGTTACTACTACAGTTATTCATTTTTGAGTTAGACCAACTTCATCGAAATGAGTGCCTGCCACTTTTTCAGGGAATTAAGTTATTTTAACTTACTTCGTTTATTAAGATACACTGTTAGGTTTTACAGTGTACATGGGATAGAAAGGCAGCCCGAGACTCAGCGGAAATACACACGTCATGCAGGCTAGACTACCAGGAGGGGGCGGGCTAAAGCCTTTACGCAGGCACACACTAGGAGGATCATGGGACGCTAGCGCTCCCTGGACTGGGTATGGAAGAACCTGAGGGGGGGGGGCTTGGGGTTCAGGGAGCCCCAGAAGGGGTCACAGAGCACCGAGAGGGAGATAAACAACCAGTACATGGGAGAGAAAGGCAGCCCGAGGCTCAGCGCACACATACACACACACACATGACTGGACACACACACTAGCTGTTGTGCTGCAAGGAGTGCGTGAAATAAGCAAAGAGCGAGTCTCACAAATGACCCTGGCCCATCTCTCTCAGCCACCCACCTAGCCCTCACCTTGACCCTGAACCTAGCCTGACTTACTCCCTCTGCGTCCTGCCCACCCGCCTGCTCGCTCTCTCGCTCCACGGGACCTGTGCACCTCAGGCTCCCGTGCACCCACTATTAAGCACACCCCCGAGCTCTACACAGGGCAGTCCCAGTTCTGGAAACGTGGCGCCCTTGGTAATTGTTTTGTTTTTGTAATTCTATTAATATTTTCATTATTATGTAAACATAACCATCAATTCTTCCTCTTTCTCTCCTTACAGAAAAAAAACCTGAGGGGGAATCATACAGCCAGCACAGGGGACAGAAAGGCAGACCGACGCAGCGTAAATACACACGACATGCAGGCTGGACTACCAGGAGGGGGCGGGCTTAAGCCTTTACGCAGGCACACACTAGAGGGATAATGGGACGCTAGCTCTCCCTGGAAGGGATATGGAAGCACCTGAGGGGGGGCTGGGGGTTCAGGGAGCCCCAGAAGGGATCACAAAGCTCCAAGAGGGAATCACACAAGCAGTACATGGAAGTAGATGGGCACATAAGCCACCCGTTGAACATTGCAGCACCAGCCCCAGTGTAGCATATGACAGGCAGGGGGGCGTGTTTAAGCCTTCAGGCAGGGGGAAAGGGAGTCTTGCGCGACCTGGATGGGATACTGAGGGCACCTGAGGGGGGGCTGGGCGTTCAAGGAGCCCCAGAAGGGGTCACAAAGCACCGAGAGGGAATCACACAAGCAGTACTTGGAAGTAGATGGGCCTTAAAAGTCCTTGAGCGGACTTCAGTGGTATCACGAGGAATGTTTGTGGGTTTGTGTTGGAAAATAGTCGGCACAGCATTTGGCTTTAGTCTCCGTTTATAATGACCCACACTTGTCAGCTCTTTCATCAGCATGGGCCGGCTAAATGCAATAACTGCTTCTGGGGAGAAGTGGCCAGAACATAGCCCCGGGTTGTTTACGCCCACAAGCGATTTCCCACAACTTCCTTCTTTTCTTGTCTTTTAGGAAGCTGTGCAGACTAACATCAGTCTCCTTGTTTCCTTTGGACTGAAAAGTTCACCCAAAAGCAGCCACATGTGGCATTATTATGTTTTTTTCCCTCCTGAAACCTAGTGACTTACGGTGACTAGTGGTGAGTAAACGGCCAAATCCAGATGCTCGGCAGCAAGCAACCAATCTACGTCATCAGCCCAGAATGCATTGCGGCAGTAAAACAATGGCTGTGCCCGAAGGATAGAAACTGTGTTTTAACCTGCTTTTTTTTTTAAAGAAAAAACAATTCATTATGTCTTTTAACAACAAATTCTTGTTTGAGACAAACATTGAAGCATATTCCTGCCTATTTGTCCTTACAGTCGGGGTTCCCTTTAAGGGTTGGTTGGATGGAGGCACGGCTGCATGTTAACATTTGTAAATGTTAACATGTCTTAACCTGTAAGCATTTCTGGAAAATGTTTTGAGATAACATTTTTCTGGTTTGAGGTTACATAAATAAAGATTGATGGATTGATTGCTTTGTGGATGGATGGATGATGGATGGACTGATTGTAAATGGAATAATGGATAGATGTAAGGATGAATAGATGTAAAGTTTAACAGATGGATGGATTCTGAATAAACCTTTTGAACATAGTGTTTGTCTTTTTCATTCTCTGATGAAATGGACACTTCTTAAATGGCAGTAGGTTTGTTTTGCTGAAATGTTTTATTTCACTTTTTGGCAGAAGAAAAAAAGCAGGTCACATTTCTCCAGGCTTTTTAAAACATTTCCCATTCTCCAGTCCAGACCTTTCATTTCTCTAACGTCTGTTCTTATTCAGACTCAACACAACAGCCTGTTCTGAGCTTCAATGTTGAACTATGACTGAAGATCGCTTAAGTTTATCACCAAAAGTCAGTGTGGACTCATTGTTGTTGTTTGAACAAAAGAGTTTTCTTTTATCATAGAGACAGTCTGTTTTATTGAGTAAGCTTGAAATGAGAAGTTAAAAGTGGGTTTAGAGATACTGAAACATCAAACAGGACGCGACCCTTCACCAAAAAGCTGTGTCACTGGACGCTCAATGAGACCACTCGTCTCCTGGCGATGGACGTTCATTCACTTCTTCCACGCCAAGCTGAGCAGGTTGTCTCTACTCCATGGGGGGGTGGCTGAACAGGAGCAGGGGGGGAAACAAAAGAGAAAACAAACTCAGTTTCAGTTTCCATTACTGTCATCAGGTGATTTACACATCAGAGTCCTCGCTCTTCCACATACTGTCACTCAAATATCTCCACTGAAAACAGAAAATTCTTTCCTTAGCATTTCAGGATGAAGACACAAAACAACTGAAATGCTGGAGTATAAATGTCAGACCAGCAGGTGGCAGTATAACTGTCATGAAACACCAGTTAAGAAGACTTTTGGTACAAAGAAATTAAAGATATTTATACATAGATGCTGCATTGAGCATTGAATCACACGTTGCTATGTTGGATGTTGCAAGAGTAAACCATAGACATGTACAACTCTGCCCCCCCATACAGATAGATATATGTTTATATGTTCAGATATATGCAGTGAGAGCAAAATCAATTACAAATCAATGATTAACATCTTTTTTTATTCTTTGTATTTCATCTGTATGTCCTGTTTTTTATAGGCTTGTTTACTATCATTTCATCTTATTGGCTACAACAATGCAGATAAAAGGAATTAAAACTGTACTCAGTACTCAATTATGATTTTAAAAGTAACTAAGTTGATAACATGGTATAGTGATTACTTAAGTACAAGTAAAAGTATAAACCTGAGAGCCCACTCATAAAAGTACAAGCATCCCCAAAAATACTACTTAATTACAGTAACTTTAGTATTTGTAAATTATTACTTCCACCCCTTGATTTATGGATGTTTATATCCACATCAATCACTGAATATCAAAATGAATAATCAAAATCAGGTAGTTGTAAACATTTGCGCCCTCTCTCTCTTCATGCCTGCATTTTTCAATATTTCATTTTTTTCTCAAAGGTGTTATCACCGTATTATGATTTCTATCTGGATTTTGTTTCAGGATCTGGTTATTAAAAACACATATGTTTAATATTAGTACTTCAATATTTATCATTACAATAACAGTGTAAGATACAGTGGTAGCTGTAAAAACTCATAAAATCATAAGAAAAAAATCATAAATTGGTTTGGTGCTGACCTATGTCCTATAAGGAGTAAACGTTTATGATCATCACATTAAAAGTTACATACATTGTTTTTGATGCATATTTGTTTCCCAAATATATGAGTGAGTGTTTGTGAATGTGTGAATAAAAGGCAGTAGCTTAGATGACTTTGTAAACAGGCTTTTCATGAAGTTTGTCCCGTTTCCGTGCATTAGTTTAGAGCTGCCACATCCAATATGGCGGACACACTGACGTATCGCAGCAACAGGAAAACCAGCTCAATGTGGTGTCTACATATCTATATATGTCTATGTGGACAAAAATAATTAGCATTAAAGACAAACTCAGAAACTATGATTTTTATCTGAAAGGATGAAGTCATCACAAGTCAGTCCTCAGCTATCGTTGTTATTTCCATCCTTCACTTTAATGTAAACAAACAGCTAAAACCTGTCAGTAGTTAACTGTTTACTGCTGAAAAGGCTTCTGGTGTTGTGATCTTATCCCAGGATCAAAGTAGGCTCCGATATCCAAAATTGAAGTTGTAAAAGTATTATTGTGTTGTTTATAACTACATTAAAACGAAGTGTAGTTTTTGGGTATGTATTCTAATATTTTCGCAATTTGTGTTTCAGAGCAGAACAATATCTCCAGATTGTTTTTTCGAATAATCTGAGTTTTCTTAACTATGTTGTTCCTTTTGCAGGTGCTGCTTTTGCACCAAGAATAGTCTTTTTTCTTAAAGGGACCCTGACTGTAAGGACAAATAGGCATGAATATGCTTAAATGTTTGTCTCAGACTAGAATTTGTTGTTAAAAGACATAACAAATTGGTTTTTCTTTAAAAACAAACACAGTTTAAAACACAGTTTCTATCCTTCGGGCGCAGCCATTGTTTTACTGCCACAATGCATTCTGGGTTGATGACGTAGATTGGTTGCTTGGTGCCGAGCATCTGGATTTGGCCGTTTACTCACTACTAGTCGCCGTAAGTCACTTGGTTTCAGGAGGAAAAAAAACATAATAATGCCACATGTGGCTGCTTTTGGGTGAACTTTTCAGTCCAAAGGAAACAAGGAGACTGATGTTAGTCTGCACAGCTTCCCAAAAGACAAGAAAAGAAGGAAGTTGTGGGAAATCGCTTGTGGGCGTAAACAACTTCCCATGGACCCGCGGCTATGTTCTGGCCACTTCTCCCCAGAAGCATTTGCTGCATTTAGCCGGCCCATGCTGATGAAAGAGCTGACAGGTGTGGGTCATTATAAACGGAGACTAAAGCCAAATGCTGTGCCGACTATTTTCCAACACAAACCCACAAAACTTCCTCAGGAAACCACTGAAGTCCGCTCCAGGACTTATATGATCCTGTATGAGATCCAGCCCGGTGCAACCATATGATGTCACTACCCAGACGTTATTGTGGCGTAAACAACAATGGCGGCCTACAGGTGAAATTATTTTTTCAAATTTTTTACAAACTAAGATATTTTGAGAGATTTTATTATCGTTCTTATGTAGCTGGTAAAAACCTTGATCATTTAGGAAAATGACGTTCTGGTAGCCAGGGTTCCTTTTAAATATGCATAAACGCTTGTAGTCTAATCCTCATAGTCATCATCACACAGGTAGTTCAGTATCACACATACACAC
The DNA here is from genome assembly GCA_008086565.1 of Thalassoma bifasciatum. Classification (NCBI taxonomy): domain Eukaryota; kingdom Metazoa; phylum Chordata; class Actinopteri; order Labriformes; family Labridae; genus Thalassoma; species Thalassoma bifasciatum. Next base: position 18,407 of record RPOG01001134.1, read on the forward strand.
ACACACACACACACACACACACACATGTTCTGACTCATGCTCTCACTCCTGATGTTTCATACCTCATGTCCACATCCACATCCTCCATCAAACACTGCTCCAGCAAAAAGGCCAGAGCCTGCGTAGCAATTTCTTCAGGCTGAAAGTAAAAAACCAGAAACATTTAGACTGATGGAGAAACTACGTCTGACTGATGAGGTCTCTGAGTTTGAGCAAAATGAGACAGTACTGAAGACAAATCATTCAAACTAAATGAATGGTAGCAGAAAATGTTCAGACTTAATTTTTATTCTAAGATGCTGATGTGGAGCCATCAGCCAACATGGTGAATTAGTGATCTCAATTTTACTTGAAATTAAACAAAAAATGTGTTCAATTAGGAGTTTATGGATTTAAAAAATAAAAAAATAAAAAGAAATCCTGAAATACTGTCTAAGGAAAAAAACTCGAATCCATTGAAGTAAATCATAAATGAAGTATAAAAAAAAAAAAAAAAAAAAAGACCATGTGTGTTACTGTTTATTTTAAAGGGCAATTCCTTCAGATGCACAAAGATGTAAATTCATGAAAATAGCTTTTTTTTTTTTTTTTTTTTTTTTTTTAAAAAGGAGAAGTAAATGACAGCTTTTTGAATCAAGTTCAAAAACTGGAGCCTTTTCATTTGACTTCCAGCACAGAAAATTAATGTTTCATACCTGTCTCATACCCTGAGCAATAAGATAGTTCACATCAGGCTTGGAAACACTGTTCTGGAACAAGATAAAAAAAAAACACTGGTTAGACTGCTGATCAGAAATCCCTTAAATTATAACTAGAGCTGCTTTTTCTTTATGTCCAGGCAGCAGCTACGCTTACATCAAACATTTTTACACAGTTTTTTCACAGAGGAGTCGTAATATTTTTAGATTGGTAATGACACAAACATGGGAAGGTTCAACTTTCCTCCACTTAGCCAGGGTTATTTCTGTGGAGGGGGTCAGATCAGATCAATCATGAAGCTGTTTGGATTTATGATGTAAACATAGCTGCTGTTGACAGAAATTAATGTTAGTGTAAAAAAAAAAAAAAAAAAGAATTACCACTGCCATCTTGATCTGAAAAACCTGACGAGGAGTCAAGTGCACCCTGGAGCAGAGGAGACAAGAGGATTAACTCATCAATTTTAGGAAACAAACTGGGAACAAAGAAGCTCCACGGTCTGTGAGAAAAACACCATCAACACAGGAAACAGCCCACAGTCACACGCTCACTGTTATTTATTTCAGAAGTAATCTGGGGTTTGATTAAAGGCAGGGAATACAGAAATTTTCAGTAGGTTTTGCTTCTCTGTTTGCAAACAGCTTCCAAACTTGTCTCCTCCTCTGTGGCTCAGCGTCAGCAACTGCACATGCTCACTACCCCCGACTGTAGCTAATGGCATGGCCAGCAGTCGTCGTGTCGTAAACAGACCATAGATGGAGAAAAAAACAGCCCTGCAAGCACCTGCAGCATCACATGAGAGGAACTTGAGAGCCGTTCACCTGACTTCCTGCAGGTAAGTGAGATACGCTGTAGATATAGAATCATTGCCCTCTTACATTTGTAATTTAATTGCACAGAGAAGTGTTGTTTCTTGTGATATGGGCTCAAACAATAATTTCTTGCTCACTGTTCCATTTTCCCGCACTGAGCTGAGAAAAAGGGCTTTCGTCTGCCCCTTCTACATGGAAGTTGCAACAGGACTGTAAACTAACAGAACTCATCTCATTGAATGGCTTTAAATCCAGATTGAGAGCACTTCAGACAGCCTCCTGTAACTGTTTTGTCAAATATGTACTGTATGTCATTTTATGTTGAACTGTAATTAAAAAAGAGGTTCTTAATTTCAATGGGACCTTCCTGGTTCAATAAAGGCTTAATAAAATAAAATAAAAATCGTCTTTTATCTGTGTTACGGCCGCTATCGTCGCCGCTCAGGATAGTGTCTCCCATAGGTGTCTCCCACTCACTATCAGTAACACACCAAGTCACATGCACACTGGGAGCGCTGTGATTGGCTGGTCATTGTCCAAAACAACTCCTGCTCTCCACCCAGAAGAGTCCCAAGCTCAACCAAAACAATAACAAAACAGGCGAGGAGGGGGTCTACAAGGGGGTGAGACACACACAGACACTGACACACAAGTACAGAGGCCCAGAGACAACGATTGAGCAGAATTATTCCTTTAAAAACTAATTTTTTGTGGGAATTCTGCATATTCTACCTTTAAATAAAGCACCAAACATGAGCCTCATTCATTCATGCATCTGCTCAGTGTTCACATGGTGGATTGGATCATCAGATGAAACACCAGCTTCACTCAGCAGACTCAGAAAGTGTTTGTGTGTACATACCCAGCGAGGCGAGAAGCTGCACATTCCATCAACAACCTCAGCATGTCCTCTTCTGTCATTGGCTGAAACAACAAGAGTCTCATTAAATGTCTGGTTCAGTGTGTCAAAGCACATTATGAAGGAGAAGTTGATGATTGGATACCGTACCTCAGGTTCCACTCCTCCAAAATCAGGTTCATGATGATCAGCGCTGCAGGGGGAGACACACAGGGGGAGGTGGACATTAGACAAGGTGTGCGGAGGGGGGGAGTTTGGGGGGGTCATCATTAAACCTGTATCTTTAGTCACTGTCAAGTGAGGTTGAACAAAGACTTCAGGCTGTTTATCATAATTAATCATTTTAAATCACATCATATTTTAATGTTTTTTAAACACAATTTTTAAAAATAATGCTAATGGCCAACAGAAAATAGCACCTTTGGAAAAAAACTTTGGAAACTACTGATGAAAAGCCCTCCAAGGTACAACCATAGTAGATGAAACTTTTTAAAAATAAACTATTTGGTGTCTTTGCAAAAGTTAACACAATGAGAAAGTGCTGTCACAGCTGCACTTCAAGTTGGATAACAAACAAAAAAGTATCCTCTGTTTGCCCTTCCTGAAGATTAATATTTGAAAAAAAAAGTTTAAGAGTCCCTGGATGCCTTTCCTGTAAATGAAAAGCTTTAAAAAAATGACCCTTTCTGACTCTCTAATGGTGCCCAGTTGATGCCGTATCTATAGATCAAAAGTTTAAAAAAAAAGTTCTTGAGACATGTTTACGAAAGAAAAAGATGTACACCCTCCACATGTTATTCCTGGAGATAAAATCCTAAAATGTGACTTCTGAAATGAAAAGAACTCTCTACATGCCTCATGCTACCATTTTTTTTTTGGTAAGTTTTATTTTTGTCTCTTAATGCTTTTACTTTGGCGAGGCCAGGACCGTAAATAAAAAGGTATGGCAGGCTGGATCTGACCCAGGCCAACACATGTTCCCTCATTGTTGATGAAATTTAATGAAGTGACCCCTGGATACCTTCCCGAGAAAAGTGCCTGTGGCGTGTCCTCTTTTTTGATGAAATGTATATAAGTCCTTTCTGGATGCCCTTCCTACAGATAACATTTTTGAAAAAGGGGCTCTGTGACAGCTCTTTTGAACCCTAAGAATAAAAAAAGTTCCTTCTAGATAAGCTTCCTATATATAAGATGTAAAAAAGTGCCCACTTAATGAATTTAACAGGTACCTCTGCTCACCTATTCTCTCTATTCAAGTCCCAATGTGTTGTAAAGTCTGTGAGTTATGTTTAGCTCTCCAGAAAGGAAGCGAACACCGTCATTTGATATGAATTAATATTCAACTAAGTACATGAAAATAGAAATGACATGAGGCTCATGCACTAAGTACAGTTCTTACTTTACCTGTAATACTGCATTAATCATTTTTGTCTTTATCTTTATACAAACAAGTGATTTTGACAAAGTACTGAAAAAAAAATCCAGAAGAAGAAGAGGAAGCTATAGACACTTAGAGTTTTGTTGACCTCACCTCTCCTCGGCAACAGGGTTAGCTCCAACATCTAAACAGACAAAACAGCTGCTTTAATGAACACATCTTTGTTTTAGCACAGGAGACAGATATTTCCCCAAATAGTCCACTGGCTCCCCCATGTGGAGCCTTCTGGTATGATTATTTTTTTGTTTGTTTTTGTACGGTATGGTAATGAATGGGACATCCAAAATTTGACATTAAGTCTGTTTTTGTTGTTTTTAAGGGTTCTCACCTAAACATGTATTTATTTTATTCTATGATCATAATCACATGTGTTTGTTGTTTGAGGTTGAGTGAGTTTGCTTTGACTACTTACCACAAACAGAGATAAGGAGCAGTCCAGCTGCCAGAGCTGAAAGACAGAGACGGCTGTTAGAGTGATGCTGTACTGCCGTGCTTGTAATCTATGTTATCATTCTGACGTCAAGGACAGACTGCTCATGCAGAAAGTAGGTATCAGCTGTTTACAGAATGTGGTTACATGATGTCCATTCAAATATGTTCTGCCTGTGAACTTCTAGTTTGTACATGACTAATGACTATACGATCACGCCCATATGATGATTTCTCTGTGAATAAAAGAGCTGAACAACGGGGAAGTCGGCGGAGCTGATGGGAGTCAGGGTGCTGGATGCACCTCTGATCAGACTTCCCTTTTGCAAATGCATTAACTAAGAATCTGTGCCTTGGAGCTTCTTTCGACACCCACAGCNGCTGAACGCTCTAATGACGTGTATGTTGAAATTGTATTTACAAATGACATACTACTGGTGTAAAATGCTGTAGAATGATAAAAAGGAGGGAAATGTTAGAGTGATGCTGTACTGCCGTGCTTGTAATCTATGTTATCATTCTGACGTCAAGGACAGACTGCTCATGCAGAAAGTAGGTATCAGCTGTTTACAGAATGTGGTTACATGATGTCCATTCAAATATGTTCTGCCTGTGAACTTCTAGTTTGTACATGACTAATGACTATACGATCACGCCCATATGATGATTTCTCTGTGAATAAAAGAGCTGAACAACGGGGAAGTCGGCGGAGCTGATGGGAGTCAGGGTGCTGGATGCACCTCTGATCAGACTTCCCTTTTGCAAATGCATTAACTAAGAATCTGTGCCTTGGAGCTTCTTTCGACACCCACAGCAGCTGATAGCCAGTTGGGTGCTTANTCTCTCTCTCTCTACTCCACACACTCAACTCAGCAGCAGCTGAGGCGGCTGGAAGAGCAGAAGAAGCTGGTTTTGTGTGACCTTATATAGTTTTCTTTTCTCCTTTTATTTCTGGTGGGTCCAGTGGTCCAGTTTTCGGTTTTATTTCCAATTTTTAGGGAGTTAGGAGTTTTCTTCGGGGAAGAAGGGAGAATCCTGTTCCGACGGCCCTCACATGGGTTGGACAGTGGTGACCCCCTTTCTTTTGTTCTTTTTAGTAGGCCCACCAGTATTTGTTAGTTTGGGGGAAATTAGTTATAGTGGAGTTTTATTTTTATTCTGATTTGGTCACTTAACCTGTTCTTCTTGTGTGTGTAATATCACACACAATGCAATAAAGAATAACTATTGTTGATTGAAATGGACTGTGAATTTCAAGAAGCACAGAAGAAAAACATCATCTGGAGAACATCACCATCTGAATGCTACCCTGTCAACGTATGTGCTAGTAACCTCTCCAGGGTAGTGCCCTCTACTGTGCGTAAAGTACAAAAGGGTGAAGATAAATCTGGGGTCCTCCACATCAATCCATTAAACTAAAATGTTTTCGATTGTTTGATTGATATAAAAAAGAAGAAACATTCATTTATTCTGAGGAGAAGTCAATTGATTGCCCTGTCTTTTAAAATTGTTGTTAAATTATGGAGAGGTTTAATTAATTAATGTATTTTATCAATGTTAACACCCAGGTTAGAAAAGAAGGTGAAGCAGGAAACAATAGGGGTTCCCCTCCTTTGCCAATGGAGGTTACCCTTTGTTTTCCTGTAGAGTAGTTAGCGCAAGGGGTCTTTTTTGCTCCACTCTCACTGTCATTACGGGAAGAAGGGGGTGGTTTTTGGCCTCTTGTAGGCAGTGTGTGACCTGTGATCTCTAGGATAATCNCCTTCTCTTAGGAGCAGGGCTCACAGGCCATATACTGGTAGAAAGTTCTGGGTGAAAGAAAATGATTGATGACACATGTTGTACTTTCATTCCTGACAAAACAGGCACTGATGATGATATTTACAAAGCATTGCAGAACCTCACTGAGTTACAACAGTATGTTAAAGATCTCACTCCTGGTGCTGAACGCTCTAATGACGTGTATGTTGAAATTGTATTTACAAATGACATACTACTGGTGTAAAATGCTGTAGAATGATAAAAAGGAGGGAAATGTTAGAGTGATGCTGTACTGCCGTGCTTGTAATCTATGTTATCATTCTGACGTCAAGGACAGACTGCTCATGCAGAAAGTAGGTATCAGCTGTTTACAGAATGTGGTTACATGATGTCCATTCAAATATGTTCTGCCTGTGAACTTCTAGTTTGTACATGACTAATGACTATACGTAGTGCGGGTATACTACTAAAGAGACACTTATTTAGAGCTGAACAACGGGGAAGTCGGCGGAGCTGATGGGAGTCAGGGTGCTGGATGCACCTCTGATCAGACTTCCCTTTTGCAAATGCATTAACTAAGAATCTGTGCCTTGGAGCTTCTTTCGACACCCACAGCAGCTGATAGCCAGTTGGGTGCTTAGACCCAACAACGGCAAAAGGTGAGAAATTTGCTTCTTGTTCCCTTTTTGAGATACTAAAAAAAAAAATTAATACAGATGAGTGCTGTAATGAGAAAGTGAGCATAAACAAATGTTAATCTGTGAGCCTAAGAGTCACATCAGATTGATATCTTCACTGACTGATGGAAAAGGTCTGAGCTGTACATCAAAGAAGTGCATGGTGATTTTTTGCTCTGATGCAGATGACACTTTGCTGTTTTTCTACATAACACCAGTGACCAACTAACACTCTGAAACTGAGAAGTGAAAATCCAGAAACTTCTTGCAGCAGGCTTCTACAGAACAAGTTAACTGGACATACTAGATAAACTAAATACTGTCACCTAGTGGTCAGCTACAGGATGACGTTAAACCTGCTGCAAACGGCTTCAGCTTTCACTATGGGCAAGTTAAGATTAGAGATGAGATTCAACTTTATCGTCACTACACATATACAAGCATAGAGCAATGAGATGAGGTTTGGTATCTCACCAGAAGTGCAACTATTTATGTTATGTATAAGAGACTGAAGATATTAACAGATAAAGACAAACAAGAAATGCAAAATATTGGCTAAGTACGGAAGGTTTCATGGGATGCTATAATATATATATAAAGACACTTTTACAGGTTATCATATACAGACTAAAGTGCAGTGAATGTGCTATGCTATTTGACATATGGTCATATAAATATACAGTCTGTAGGTATCACCCAGAGACGGTATAAAACATGGACGTAGTCTCCGTGACGTCCCGTCTGTTTCTAAAGCCATGTTTTGAAACCATAGACTGTGTAATGAGTGGACGTAACGACGTTGGGCTCAAACTGAAGCCTCCAGCAGATGCCATGCCCCCTGGTGTCTGGCTGCAGTATAGATCATAAGCCCCGCCCCCTGGTGTCTGGCTGCAGTATAGGTCATAAGCCCCGCCTCCCCATGTATTCCAGATATGAGCCGGGAAAACTTTAAAAAATTGCGATACCTGGTAGAAACGTTTCTCTCATCCTTACACTAAGGTAGTATAACGATGTCATCTGGCTGCATGGTGTTCAGGTGTTTTTTTTCCTGAGAAGTTAGTTTCTCATAAGTTATTGGACGTTAAAAAACGCGATATAAGTTTCGTTCTATGATAGTTGACAGCTGCCGTTCATGAGTAGTTTTTATCGGGGATATAAGAAACTTCGGGAAAGAGCCAAAAGGAGACTAAACTTCCTAAAGACGAGGAAATAAATATTTCAAGTTCTCTTTTTTACTTGGCTCCACTGGAAATTCTCTCCTGCGCAGACTCTGGCTGCACAATGGCGGCTAGAGAAACTGGGTTTTTTGGCTTCAAAATCGTAGGACGGTGACAGGCGGAGCCACGCTGTCCATTCTATATACAGTCAATGTTTGAAATAAAACAGCCAGCACGGCCATATTGGAATTGGGACAGGGGACAAGTGCCCAAACTTACAATCATTGGGTGCCCATCAGTCACATGATCTGAGCTGTGCCTCTGATTGGGCAAGCCCTTGATCTTAATACCTTCCAAACAGTCAAGTTGGGAAAAAAATCACCCCTTACAGCTTGTACTGTTAGCGAAATTAGTGATCCAGTTTTTGCGCAGGCTGTAAATACGCTAATTTCTGCTCTGAAAACAGCTTTTTTTGGCTTGGTGTGTACGTGACTTCGAGTACTTCCGGAGTCAGCCTCAAGTGGTCACTCAAGGAACAGCAGGTTTTTAGCTCTTCAGCATTGGCACATATTTTCAGAATGCAGGTTGCAGCTTGGTATAACCCAAAGGGCAACATCCAGTTAAAAAAAAGCGAGGCCTCTATTGAAATGCTAAAAGCTGCTGCTCATCGAGTTTCTACTCGAGGTTAGCTGCAGAAAGACCAGAAACCACAAGACCAGAATACCAAGCTGTAAAAAAAAAGGACAGCATTAAAAACATACACACATTTACAGCTGGTACAAAAAATGACTTTTGTCAGCTTGTTTCCCGATCAGCACACACTTTGCAGGGGGTGAATGATTTTATTTTTCTTCCTGAATAAGCAGCTTTAGAAGTTGATTCGATCATAAGTTTGAGAAATCAGAGGTTCGGCTAATGTGACTGACAGGTCTGACTCCCTCTAACTGCGGGTGAAAAAGCTTAATATGGCTCCGCCAATGATCAGCTTGATTCATCTGTTTAGGAACAGACAGGTGACCTTGCAGGGGCCAAGACGATAGTCTCCATAGATACAGTCAATGATGTCATCTCAGAGATGTTTCCCACATTTGATTTAAAGGTACAGAGCTGAGTTAGAGGGGCTATTTTGCTTTTCCACATTTTAAACATGGAAATAAAATAGCGAGTCTAGATTTTCAGACTAAAGGTCTTTGCACAGTTAGTCCGTCTTTTCCATCCCAAGTTGACACACATTAAAAAAGAAATGTGATTTCCTGTTATGTAAATCATGTTTGCACACTGACGCCAAACTGTCCGTCCATAATTGTTCTGTGGATTTTTTTACATCTCCAGGTTGTTTCAGGGTTGTTTGACAGTTCAGGGACACCGTAGGCTAATTACCAACCAATTTTCTGTAATTTTGTGCAGATGTGTGTGTGTCTGTGTGTGTGTGTGTTTGTGTGTGCATGTGTGTGTGGCTCAATAAGAGCTCAGGATCAATTACATTGTGTTTCTTTTATTTATTTATCTATTTATTTATTGAATGTGGTTCCATTAAAGCTGGAAGTGTATCAAACTCGACCCCTGTCATCCTGAAACACACCTGGAAGCGATCATGATATTTATGTAGCTCCTTTACCAGCAAACTCTCCTTCTTCCTGTCTTCTATTCAGGAGCGGATCAAAAGAAATTGAAAAGTTTTCTTTTTCTTTTCTCTAATCATGAAAGAATCACAACAGAATCATCACTGCTTGATCATTCCATTTCTCTCATGCTGCAAATTTTTGAGATAAATGAATAAATAAACACATCTAGTTAAGTGTGCAAGGTGTCTAAACATACTTTTTTTTTTGCAGGTTATGGACTCAAAAAACACATCTGAAAATAACTGACTCAGTGTGCAAAGGCCTTAAACATGTACAGATCTTCAAACCTCTTATATTCATACGTTGTAGAAATCTTTTTATCTAGCTGTAAACTGGTCCTTACGTTCTGAAAAACTACACAGGATCCTAATGAGATGTGCTGAAATGATGAGTCATGACATAAGTATCTCTAAGCTGCGTCATGACACGACGAAGTGGGGGGAACTCAAACACTAAGGTCCACCCCTGACAGGCTCCAAATCAGAGAGAAGAGGGTTTGTGGAGGGGGGGGCCTTAAAGAGACAGCAGCTACTATTAAATTTTATAGACACAGGCTGAAATAATGGTTTAATAAATGCTGATGCAAGATATTTAGTTGGTTTTTTTTGTTGTTGTTGTTAATTATGTAAAGACAGAATCAAGAGGTGAATTTAATTCTTTCTTCAGGAGTACAACACAAAACATATGACACATCAACAACTGCCAAAAACCCATTCAACAATACATACAAAGGCTCATGGGTACAAAACACATTATAACAGAGTAATCACTGAGATCCATGAGCAGAGGTTAGACCAAGTAGAACAGGATGACTGAGGCAATGACAGACTTCTGTTTCAAATTTCAAACTCTTCACAGGAAGTTTGGAAGTTGAGACTCTTTAAGAAGCTGCTCTCTGTATAGAAATGTTAAATTAAAGCCCTTTGGAGAAGCAGACATCACTCATGGGGACTTTTATGAGTTCTTCTATTACTGACTATTATTGTTTTTAGAGCAAAGTTATGCAAAGTTATGCACTCTCTAACGAAAACTCTCTCTCCTATCTATCTGCATGGAAAAATGATCTACAGTCAGACATCAGTGTAGAGGACTGGGAAGAGACGTGTCTTCTGGCCCAAACTCAAACTATAAATACAAGACTTAAACTTCTACAGGATACAGTTGTGCCCAAAAGTTTACACACACAAACCCCGCAGAATTTTTGATTTTTTGGCCTTTTTTCAGAAAATATGAATGATAACACAAAATCCTTTCTATCACTCATGGTTAGAGGTTGGCTGAAGACATTTACTGAAAAAAAAAAGTTTACTCTTTTTAAATCACAATGACAACAGAAACTTCAAAAATGACCCTGTTAAGAAGTTTACATAACTCTGGTGGTTTTGTCCTGATAAATGCACAAAAGTGAACACAAATGTGTTTGAATGTCTACTAAAGGTAACCATCCTCACCTGTGATCTATTTGCTTGTAATCAGTGTGTGTGTGTAAAAAAATGAACAGGGTCATTTTTTGAAGTTTCTGTCATGTGTCATTGTTGTCATTATGATTTAAAAAGAGTAAACACAGTTGTTTGTTAATAAATGTCTTCATCCAACCTCTAATCATGAGTGACAGAAAGGTTTTTGTGTTATCATTCATATTTTCTGAGAAAAGCCCCAAAAAATCAGAGAATTCTGCTGGAGGGGGTGTAAACTTTTAGGCACAACTGTATGTGTAACAATAATTGAAACTTAATAAAGTTGTTTCTCAGTTTTTCACTCAACTTTGATTAAAAGCCGTGGAGAAGAGGTGAGTCTTTTAAGAATAAAAACCTCAACCAACCTGGCAGAGCAGAAATACTCAGGCAGGTTGTTCCATGGCTGGGAAGCGGCCGCCACAAAGCCCGGTCACATTTTGTTTATAGTTGAGATTTTGTGGTGACCAATAGGACATGACTCCAGGATCTCAGTGTCCTGGCTGGGACATGGAGATTTCAGGAGTTTAACTACACTCTGAGTGATTCCTGGTTCATCTTTAGTTCAAAACATTTGATATTTGTCTTTTTTAATCTCTGTATTTTGTTAAACCACAGCCCTATTTTTCTTCTCCATCACCAAATGTTTGCAGGAGATGAGAGGATGTGTCAGCGCGGGCAGAGCATCCTACAAGCATTGAGAAACGAAAGGAGAGACTCACCGACGGTCAGTGTGATCTTTGAGGTCATCATGTCTGCAGCACGGTGCTTTGCTTCTCCACAGCTCAGCATGTGTGTGTTTGTGTGTGTGTGTCCATCTCCTCACAGGTTTATACTGTCTCCATGCTCTGACCCCTCCCCCCCACTCAGGATATCTTACCAGTTCTCACTGTGTTGATTTCAGTTTGCTGCCAGAAGGGAGGTTCATTTGAGTTAATTATGTTCATGTCTGACTCTAAATCCAAACCTTAACTCTTTCTCAGCCCTGGAACCACAGTTTGTAAATTTTTGAAAAATGTCACAAAAGTTACAGGGAAAAGTTTTTCTGTCTACCTATAACACTGAAGACTGGAATTTGAATTTGATGTTTCAAAAGTAGTCAACCATTGACTTATGGTACAGTTGTAGCTGTGACTAAGTTTCAATGTTCATATCAAGGTTAAATTGCTCAGTTTGAACAATTGCTTTAAAAGACTAATTCTTTAAAAATGTGATTTGATTTAATTTAGAAATAAGCTGTTTTAGAACTGATCATCTATTTTTAAATTGTGGATAAGGATCAGACACATTTAGAAGTGATACTTTTTCAAGATTAGACTAAAAAAGTTCTCACAGTCCCTTGAACCAGTTTTACTTTCAAAATTCAAAAAATCAGTATTAAATTTTGGTTTGCATAGTCCAGTTTCAGTCCAGAGAGACACTCTTCCTGTCTGTGAGAATGAGAAATCAAATGTAGATCGAAAAACGGAACATGAATTTAGCTTCTCACATTATGGAGCTTCACAGGAGCTGCACAGTCACAGTCAGCTGGTTTAATGACGGACCCTTCAGTGGAGGTACCTGTGAGAGGTGAGTAGTTTAAGAATCTGTGGCAGCAGTACAGCTACACATCAATAAGAAGTTTTCACAGACATGAATATGATTTCTGTGAGTCTGCATTTACTTGCTCATCCTCACAAATGAGTCTCACTCAGCTGACATTGGATTTAAAGAATTGAATCTGAATCACCATTCAGGAAATTACTATGTCAAAGCAAATAATTCAGTTTATATATCATTCAAATTTGATCTCAAAACATGCTATTAAATACATTTTTAACACATTCAATACATTGATTTAAATCCAGTTTCTAATGACACACACATCAGCCCATGAACATGCAGACAAACAGGCCTTTGGCTGTATTCAGACAGTCAACAAAACATCAACCAAACAAGCAAACAAGCCAAGAGCAACAGGAACTTTAGCTCCTGAGGAATGTCTCACGCTAACACTTTTTCACTTTATCAATTTAAGGGCACAGTTTATTCATAAACATGTTCACCTCTTTACTAAGCAGGGATGATAAGATTTTGTCCCTATCAGTCCTGCTAATCCATCTGATTCTTTATCAATACCTCCTGTGAATCTTCTGTTTACAAAGTAGGCTTTACACGATTTCTGTGTCAACAACATTTTTTCTTTTTGTTTGGAAGTCAATAAATGTTAAATTGGGCGATGGATTTAGAAATCTCTGGACGTGAATAACTCAAGGATTCAAAGGTTTTTATTGTCAAATCTTCCATATATATACAAGACATACAGAAAAATCCAAATACTATTTCTCCCTCTATCTAATCTCAATGTAGAAAAATGGAAAATAGACATGTATACAGTCATGGACAAAAGAATTGGCACCCCTGAAACTTTTCAAGAAAATACACCATTTCTCCCAGAAACTGTTGCAATTACAAATGTTTTTGGTATGAATGTGTTTATTTCCTTGATATGCATTGGAAACAAAAAAAAATTAAGAAAAAAGTCAAAGTTGACACAATTTTTCACAAAACACAAAAAACGGGCCGGATGAAATTGTTGGCACCCTTTTAGAATTGTGGGTAAATCATTTAATTTCAAGCAGGTGATGCTTGTTTAAACTCAGCTGTGGTGAGTAACAGGTGCTGGTAATATAGAAATCACACCTGACACCAGTTTGAATGTATAAAAGTTGACTCAACCTTTGTGTTGTGAGCCTTTGTGTATCACATCAAGGATAGAGAAATGAAAGAAGAGCTGAGGAGTGTCTGAGGACTTAAAGGGAACCCGACTGTAAGGACTAATAGGCATGAATATGCTTAAATGTTTGTCTCAAACTAGAATTTGTTGTTAAAAGACATAACAAATTGGTTTTTCTTTAAAAAAAAATACAGTTTAAAACACAGTTTCTATCCTTCAGGGCTTGTTTTACTGCTGCAATGCATTCTGGGTTGATGACGTAGATTGGTGCCGAGCATCTGGATTTGGCCGTTTACTCACTACTAGTCGCCGTAAGTCACCAGGTTTCAGGAGGGAAAAAAACATAATAATGCCACATGTGGCTGCTTTTGGGTGAACTTTTCAGTCTAAAGGAAACAAGGAGACTGATGTTAGTCTGCACAGCTTCTCAAAAGACAAGAAAAGAAGGAAGTTGTGGGAAATCTCTTGTGGGCGTAAACAACTTCCCATGGACCTGCGGCTATGTTCTGGCCACTTCTCCCCAGAAGCATTTGCTGCATTTAGCCGGCCCATGCTGATGAAAGAGCTGACAGGTGTGGGTCATTATAAACGGAGACTAAAGCCAAATGCTGTGCCGACTATTTTCCAACACAAACCCACAAAACTTCCTCGGGAAACCACTGAAGTCCGCTCCAGGACTTATATGATCGTGTATGAGATCGAGCCCGGTGCAACCATATAACGTTCTTATGTAGCTGGTAAAAACACTGATCATTTAGGAAAATAACGTTCTGATAGCCAGGGTGCCTTTTAAGACGCAACAATGTTTAAAAATATGAACTTCAGAACTCTCCAGCACTTTGTCTTCGACCATTTCTTGGTGCTGTTTGAATATTTTTTGGGTCATTGTTCTGCTGGAACACCCATGACCTCTGACACAGACCCAGCTTTCTGACACTAGGCCCTACATTGCAGCCCAAAAGATTTTGATAATCTCTAGATTTCATGACTCCTTGCACACTGTCAAGGCCCCCAGTGTCAGAGGCAACAAAACAACCCAAAACATCACTGAACATCCATGTTTGACTTTAGACACTGTTCTTTTCTGTTTTCTGTAAACAGTAGAAAGACTTACTTTTCCAAAAAGCTCAACTTTAGTCTCATCTGTCCACAAAACCTTCTCCCAGAAGGACTGAGGCTTACTCAGGGACATTTTTGAACACTACAGTCTGGCTTTTTGGTGTCTCTTGCAGTGGGGTTCTCCTCTGTCTTGCTTCTTCTCACTCAGAGGATGACGTATGGTCAGAGCTGACTCCTCTGCTCCCTGGGTCTGCAGGACAGCTTGAATTTGTGGGGAAGTTGTCTGAGGATGTTTATCTACCATTTGAACTATCCTGTGTTACATTCTTTTGTCATTTTTTCTCTTCTGTCCTTATCCAGGGAGATTAGCCACAGTTCTATGGGTAATACACTTATTGATCATGTTACGCACAGTAGACAAAGGAACTTAAAGATGTCTTGAGATGGTCTCATATCCTTGAAATAAATCATATTTTCAACAATTCTGCATCTTAAGTCCTCAGACACTCCTGGGCTCTTTTTTCTCGTCTCCATTCGTGATACACAAAGGCTCACAGCACAGAGGTTGAGTCAACTTTTATACATTCTAACTAGTGTCAGGTGTGATTTCTATATTACCAGCACCTGTTACTTGCCACAGCTGAGTTTAAACAAGCATCACCTGCTTGAAATTAAATAATTTACCCACAATTCTAAAAGGGTGCCAATAGTGTTTTCCAGCCTAATTTTTGCATTTTGTGTAAAATTGTGTCCACTTTGTCTTTTTTCTTCATTTTTTTAATTTCCATGGCACATCTAGGAAATAGACACATTCATACCAATAAAATTTGTAATTGCAACAGTTTCTGGGAGAAATGGTGTATTTTCTGGAAAAATTCCAGGGGTGCCAATACTTGTTCATGACTGTATGTAGACACAGTATTGAGCGCTGAATCACACACCAACGTCATCACCATATTGGATGTGGCAAGAGCGAACCATGGACACATACACTTCTGTGAGAGGGAGCGGAGAAGATGCCTCTTTCATGTATATATGTTCATTATTGCCCCCCTGTACAGATAGATATACACTGTAAGAAACTGCTGCTAAATTACAGCCAATTTTCAGCAGTAATCTACTGTTTTTATGTAACACAGTTTTGTACTGTAGTCAGCAATGCATTGTGGTCTGTTAAATTTGAAGTGAGAACACAAAGACCCATAAAGGTATCCTAATATTTGAAATCAAAGTAAAAAACTGTATTTGTAACTGATGTAACCATGAGATAGAAGGACACACAGAGGACATGAGGCAGTGCTGTACATGGATGCATCACACAGGTGACTGTTGCTTACCATGGCCATCTACACTCTGTGGTGTTGACTGGCTGTGTGCGCTCCACAGAGTAAACTGGCAGTATCACCCCACAAATTACAGTCATATACAGCACTCCAATGTGCTGTATGTCTGAAACCTGGTTTGGTGCAAGGTGGGCCTTTCTGTGTGGAGTTTGCATGTTCATCCCGTGCATGCATGGGTTCTCTCTGGGTACTCCAGCTTCCTCCCACAGACCAAAAACATGGCCACACTAGGTTAATTGGTGATTCTAAATTCTAAATTGCCTGTAGGCGTGAGTGTGCGCATGACAGGTTGTTTCTATGTCGGTCATGCGATTGGTTCTCGCCCCATGACAGCTGGGATAAGTTCCAGCCACTCGTGACCCTGAACAGTTAAGAAAATGGGTGGATGGATGGATGAATGGGTTTTTCATCCATATGTCCTGGTTTTTATTGGCTTGTTTGCTATCAAGTCACCGTGCTGATCAAAGGTCTGGATATGAATTAAAACTGTACTCAGTACCAGTGGCAGTTTTTCCCGGAGGTCAAAGGAAGCCATGCTTACTCAATAAAATATTGCATTAAAGGAAAAATATTAATCATCCCCACTTCGTTGATTTTACTGAGTTTTTGTCACTGTGTCGTTGTCAAAACGATCCACATGAACCTCCTCTCTGGGTAAATGTAAGGAGCGAAACAGCGCCCCTGCTGCAGCGTGCACAGTGTTTTGCAGCTGTGTGCGGCTGTGTGAGGAGTGGAAGGAGGACAGGTTCCCTCTACCCCCTTCGAAGTAAAAAAAAAACATGTCAGCCAATCAGATTAAGGTCAGGCTCGCAGTCGTCATCATTCAGTTGACGGCCAATGTATCTTTAAAAAAAAAATAAAGGAGGCCAGAATAAAGTAGTATCTAACCAATCACAAACTATCTTTCTAATACTTCCTGCTAGACCACTAGCAGCCAGCATAACTGTCTTCAACAAACTTTACACTCCGGCACTGCAGACAGACAGGGAGCTAAGCTAGAGAGTGAAGATAGACGGAGATGGAGACCTTGAGTTTCTCGTAAGAAACGATTTTACTAAACTTCTTCGTGTTGTTTCCTTTTTTGTTAAATCAATGGCTTTATTTAGTTGAACGCAACTTCAGAGTTATAGTATTATGATCACCCTTATAAATCTCATATAATTAGGCTTTATGTACTCGATTGCAACCGGACTGGCTTCCTCTGTGAAATTGGTCACGGGCCGCCACTGCTCAGTACTCAGTTATGATCCTCTCTCTCCAATCCAAATAAAGGCAGAAAGCCAAAAAAAACCCTTTAAGAATGAGTCAAAATAAGTCCTCCAGTGTGTATTGACAGCAATTTTGACTTTTTAAATGGATGTGTGTGTGATTTCAGGTCTTTCTGCAGTCAGCCCCATGTGGACACTTGAGGAACTGCAGTTTTTAACTATTTCCCCCTAGCTCCTTGTTTGGGGTTGCTGCTTGGGGACAAAACAATGAAGATAATCTTGACAAGTGAAATTAGTTTGGGGAGGGTTGAGTCCATAAACTGTATAATCAGTGTTCGTAATGAAGTTCAGCTCTGCCTGAAACTTCCAGCAGATGCCCCGCCCCCTGGTGTCTGGCTGCAGTATAGGTCATCATAAACCCTGCCTCCCCATGCAGATAGAAGTCGGGAAAATTATAAACATTTATTACACCTTGTAGAAATGTTTCTCACATCCTTACACTAAAGTGGTATGTAAGATGTTATTTGGCTGCATTGTGTTCAAGTCTTTTTTTTACTGAGGAGTTAGTTTTTCATTAGTTGTTGGACATTAAAAACAGATTTATAAGTTTCATTTAACGACGGTTGACAGCTGCCGTTCATGAGTAGTTTCCAGAAAAGAGAGCCAAAAAGAGACTACAACTTCAATGGAGATCTTTTGGTTTTTTTTTTCTTTTTTTTGTAACGCGGCTCCACTGTAAATCCTCTACTGCGCAGACTCTGGCTGCACAATGGCGGCCGAATCTGACTCCGGTATGAGTTTTATTTTTGGCTTCAGAATCATACAACTGTGACAGGTGGAGCCACGCTGTCCACTCTATAGTTGAGACCCATAAAAAGTTCAGACCACTTGACCTTCTTCCATTCCTCCAGAGTCCAATCTTCATGCTTACTCAGAAACTGAAGCTTTTTTATCCAGTTGGCCTCACTGATGAGTGGTTTTTTTAAGGCTACACAGACTTTCAATCCCAATCCCTTGAGTTCCCTTTGCATTGTGCATGTGAAAATGCTTTTTCTTTCACTATTAAACATCCTCCTGAGTTCTACTGTTGTTTTCCTTTGATTTGCTTTGGCCAAACATTAAAGTGATTGTCAATAACAATCATTCAGGATTTTTTTTTGACCAATTTTTGTTTTTGCTCAGTTAAATCCAGATAGCAACTTTTTTGGCCAGGCAGTGTATCATTTTCTTTTTTTTCTTGTTTTTTTTTTTGTTACTTTTGGTGCTTCCCTAATGTCCAGAATAGTTTTCTGGGGATCCTTAATCCTTTTCCAGAACACACACCTTTGGAGAGCTGAAATAATTTTCATCTCCACACTCTTCTAAAACAAATCAGAGACACCTGAATTAAAGAAAACTGACAAACCCTACCGTGACCTTTTGCACAGTAACAGGACCGTTTGGAGAGGGGAAAACATGAACGGACTTTCAAAGTAAGAGCGTGAACAGGATGCTTTCATCAGGTGACCCCCTGCTTCAGGTCACTCTGTGTGTGAAATAAACAGCCTTCCTCCTCCTCCTCGGGCTCCTTCCTCTGTCAGCACTTAACCTGTTAATTGATGTTTGTGTTCTTTCTCTGCGGACGCTTGTTTTTTCACCTCCAGCTGTGTCAGTGTTCAGCTAAGTAAAGATAGAGAGCTCCGATAAACAAGTGGATCTCTGGAGGCTATTTAAACTTGATCTTACTCGGAAACTTACCTGGCAGGTGAAGAGGAGGTGATGTCACGTCAACTTATCAAAGGCCGTTTTAGATCAGTCAGAATTAGAGGTGCTATCAATAGTCAAATTGTTAAAAAAAAATTCAGGGGGATGATGGATTTTATTCGGCAAACTCTTAGTGTTGGTTGCAGTGGTGCACATAGCTTATTTTTCAAGGCATCACCTCTCCATAACTTTCAGGTAATGTGAATGATTTCTAAATTAGAATAATGTGCAGAGAAATTTTCGTCTTTATTTTAAGCATAGTTAAAGATGACAAATAAAGTGCTTCTCTGAACTAAAAGAGATGTTTGATTCAGTTTTCTTCCCGAGCAAAATATCTGATTAAATAAATAAATGAAGAACAGCAATTCCTCTTTGGCAAAGTTGTACACAACATCAGTGAATCCTAGCTTGGCCTTGCTTGTTTTTTGGTGAAATTTAAAGATTTGCCTTTTTATCTGGGCTTATAACTACTTTAGATTCATTAATATGGCTGAAGCACATTTATGTTTTGTACAACCCTATTTCCAATGAAGTTGGGATGTTGCATGAAACATGAATTAAAAACAGAATACAATTATTTGCAAATCCTCTTCAACCCATACTCAATTGGATAAATCACAAAGACAAGATATTTAATGTTTAATGCTGTCTTGGCTAGGCTTTCCTCGTAAATGAGATTTGTAATCTCAATGAGATAACTCCTGGTAATATAAAGGTTAGATGAATAAAAAATTCAAACTGAAAAACTTGATTATTTTTCTGCAAACATTTGATCATTTTGAAATGGATGCCTGCTACACGTTTCAAAAAGGCTGGGACAGGGGTACGTTTACCATTGTGTTACATCACCTTTCCTTCTAATAGCACAAGATAAACATTTAGGAACTGAGGACACTAATTGTTGAAGCTATGGAGCCAGAATTCTTTCACATTCTTGCTTGATGTACGACTTCAATTGATCAACAGTCCCAGGGTCTCTGTTGTTATATTTTGCACTTTATTATGTTCCACACATTTTCAGCGGGAGACAGGTCTGGACTGCAGGCAGGTCAGTCTAGTGGCTGCACTCTTTTACTACAAAGCCACGCTGTTGTAACAGGTGCAGAATGTGTCTTGGTTTCATTGTCTTGCTGAAATAATCAGGGATGTCCCTGAAAAAGATGTTGCTTGACTGGCAGCATGTGTTGCTCTCAAACCTGGATTGATGGTACGATTACAGATGCTGCATTTGAACTTGGCTCAGGTAACAATCTGGATGGTCTTTTTCCTCTTTTGTCCTGAGGACACAACATCCAGGATTTACCAAAAACATTTTAAATGTGGACTCATCAGACCACAGCAGACTTTTCCACTTTGCCTCAGTCCATTTCAAATGAGCTTGGACCAGAGAAGTGGCAACGTTTCTGGATGTTGTTGATATATGGTTTTGTCTTTGCATGGTGGATTATTACTTACACTTGTAGATGTAGTGATGAACTGTGTTAACTGACAATGGTTTTCTGAAGTGTTCCTGACCCCACACTGTAAGATCCTTTACACAACGATGTTGGTTTTTAATGCAGCGCCACCTG
This sequence comes from Thalassoma bifasciatum, assembly GCA_008086565.1. Classification (NCBI taxonomy): domain Eukaryota; kingdom Metazoa; phylum Chordata; class Actinopteri; order Labriformes; family Labridae; genus Thalassoma; species Thalassoma bifasciatum. Next base: position 38,958 of record RPOG01001134.1, read on the forward strand.
AGGGGTCAAAGGTCACAGGCATTCAATGTTGGTTTTTGGCCTTGCAGCTTTAATACAGAGATTTCTCCAGATTCTCTGAATCTTCTGATAATATTATGAGCTGTTAATGATAGAATCCCTAAATTTCTTGCAATTGAACTTTGAGAAACATTGTTCTTAAACTGTTGGGCTATTTTCTTCATGCAGTTGTTGACAAACTGATGAACCTGGCCCCATCTTTGCTTGTGAAAGACTGAGCCTTTTTTGGGGATGCTCCTCTTATACCCAATCATGACACTCACCTGTTTCAATTAACCTGTTCACCTGTGGAATGATCCAAACAGCTGTTTTTTCAGCATTCAGCAACTTTCCCAGTCTTTTGTTGCCCCTGTCTCAGCTTTTTTGAAACATGTTGCAGGCACCGAATTCAAAATGAGCAAATATTTGCACAAATTGTCCTTCTGGTGTATTCAATTGAATACAGGTTGAAGAATATTTACAAATCATTGTATTCTATTTTATTTACATTTTACACTACGTCTCAGCCTCACTGAAACTGGGGTTGTATATTCTTTTCATTACTTATTGATAAAACCATACACTGGAATGTAACATCTGTACAACCATAGTTGCTCATAGCTGTTGAAGTAGAAAGTAAAGTCAAAGAGTATACATGGTAATAATTTCTATGTGAACACCCTGGCCACCCACTGATGTCACTGCCCCCATTGCGCCCCCCTAATTTTAAAGTCTGAACACGCCCCTGCACAGCTGCGCACAGTCAGTGTGATACGAAGGCTAACAGCTTTGTTCAACAACAAAAAAACCTCCAATGTTGATTTTCAAGGAATGACAGAAAAGACCCAAACTATACCTTCTGTTCCAGCAAGACAGCGGAAGGATAAATAATCTGCTGGTGAGTAATGTGTGCGAGTGAATTCACAGCACAAGGGAGAGTCCTGTTTGCTCTGACTTTTTATGTGGATATAAACCTTGAAAAAGCAATGAAAACTAAAGTTATCTCCAGACTCACAAGTTATTTACGTTGTAATATGTCTTCTGTGCGCAGCAGGGCTGAATTCCACCGTGCGTCATGCTGAGAGCTGAGAAACCAGCAAACACACACATCACCAGGTGCACCAGCTCGACCTGGAAAAAATAGTGTATTTTTATACACTCTGAAGACATAGAGTTCATTTTTTTATTGGTAAAAAGGATGAAAAGGGGGTTGACCATTTTATAGGGTCGATGATTTTGACACTTTACAGTTGGTCTGTCTCCTGAAATCACCCTTCACAGTCTGGACTGTGTAAAATCTGTTCATCCATATCATTTATTAACAATTCGACAGGTTGATTATGTTTTCTAACATCTTGAAATAAGACATTTTCTTGACGTGTGAGGTGAATGGAGCTTATTTGAAGTCTAATAGGGCAGTTTTAACTAACATTAGACAAACATTTACTTACATGTCAGTCTTTCAGTGCTCTGCAAACTCAGTTGATCCTTTTCAGTGTTTGTCAAAGACACAGCAGTTCAAACAGACATGCTGTTCATCGTTTCACTGCTTAAAGCACTATTTATTGATTTCTTTTAAATGGTGCCCGACTGACATGGGATTTTTGGGGCCAATACTGGGGACAAAAGAAAGCTGATATCCAATATATCAGCCAATGTCCCACATATCTGCTGACACATAGAATAAGAACACTGATATACACAGAATATATACTGTACATGAACACAGATTGTTATAATACCCCAAATTTGATTTTGGGTATGACACAGCGACTTTAAAACACCGTATTATAATCTTTTATTAGAAAAGGGGTGTGTTTTATTAGAAAAGATGTGTGTATTGACAGGAGTATTTATGTCTGTTTATTTCACAAAAAGGCTTCTTACGCGAATTTAGAACGCCATATTGTAGTCTTATATATATATATATATACCCCCACAGCACCCCCGTCCCCCGGCAGCTCCTTCAAAGTCATCCATAACCTCACACCCCCCCACCCCCACCTCCTCCACATTGCCACTCCTTCCCGCTCCCTCAGGTCCTCCTCCTCCCTCCACCTCTCTGTGCCCACTGCTCGTCTCAGCACCATGGGGGGCAGAGCTTTCAGTCGCTCTGCTCCCCAGCTCTGGAATTCAGTCCCACCAGACATCAGACACTGTGACTCATTACCTCTTTTCAAATCCAAACTCAAAACACACCTGTTCAGTTCTGCATTCTCCCGGTAACCCATTCCCATTCCACTTTCCTCACTGTTGTGCTCGTGTGTTTGTTGTTTTAATTATTTTCTTTTTTGTGTGTGTGTTGTGTACCTGTGCTTTTACTCTTGTTGTAAAGTTGTTGTAAAGTGTCCTGGAGTGTCCAGAAAGGCCCTTTTTAAACAAAATGTATTATTATTATTATCACTATTATTATTATATAAGGTCATGGTGTGAATTAACAGAAGCATTTATCATTGGCAGAGTTCAGCATGCAGCCTGATACAGACACACAAGAGCAGGAAGGACACGGTCTCCACACAGAAAAAAAAAGTTTATACATCGGCCACATAACGCCCAATGTTGATTAATCGGTGACATGTTGTAATCAGCCTGATTAAGCGGCCCCACTGATGAATCAGTCGGGCTCTACCTTTGACATATCAGTGACAACCAAATCACATCCTTCCAACCACCTCACAGATCTGACTGGTTTCAGTTCAAGTCTATGCATTAACTCACACTGGATCCAATCCTTTGTGTTCCAGCTGTGTCTCAGCTCTGGAAGGTCAGAGCTGGACACACCAGAAGTTCAGAGCAGATCTAACAGGACAGGAAGTGAAACTATTGGCACGGAAACTACACTGCTCAAAAAATAAAGGGAGCACTTCAGCAACACAATGTTAATCCAAGTATATATCACACTCGTATGAAATCGGACTGTTCAGTTGGAAAGTAACGCTAATTGTGGATCAATTTCACCTGTTATTGTGCAGAAACAGACAACAGGTGGAAATGAGGTAATTGGCCAGAAAACCTCTATAAAGAAGTGGATCTGTAGGTGGTGCTGTTCTCCTCCTTTCTGGCTGATGTTTTAGTCACTTTTGAACTTTGTTTTTCAGTGTTTTTAGACCCAGAGGTAGCATGAGACGGTGTCTACAACTAACAGACCCCCTCTATAATTCCCAGGTGATGTGCTAACATCATGTGGTGTACTTTGTAGACACTTAAGATCATTTATGAAAAAAACCTGAGAATTAGGACTAATTTCATCAAACACAGAAAAAGTTATAGGAGAGCACAAATTATTTCAGCCTGCTTGACAATGTATCCCCCCTCCATAAACCTTAGGTGATGTGCAAACATCATGTAGTTTATTTTGTTGACATTTCTGATAATTTATAAGAAACCTTGAGAATTAGGAATAATTTCATCTAACAGCAAAAGTGATCAAGGGAAACAAATTATTTCAGCACTTGGACTAATTTTATTTGAGGCCCCATCCAACTCAGGCACAACGCTCTGGACCTTGTAAGTACAAGAGGGTTTCCTCTCAATTAGCAAATTTTTACTGTTTGCACACTGTTTTTTACTTTTCTGTAAATAAGGTCATTTTTTTCTATTGCCACATGCTCCTCCTATCTTTACTGTGAAACTTTGCCGTTCTTCTAATGGTTTAGGACATAATTGCCTGTTAATATTTCAGAATAGTAGCATGACTCAGATATTACTAATTTACCTTAAGCATTGGTGTTAAAACCCACACAACTGCAATGTAACAAACTGCTCAACAAATTAAATGCTACTCAAAGCAGATGAAAGGTTTTTAGTTCAACTAAAGATTAATCTGACTGAAGATTATTAAACATAGGTTGAGTTTCAGGTACATTAAACACTCAAAATCCAAAATTATTGGCCCAGTAAGACTCCTTGCAGTAATTCTTGTTGCATTTTGAATCTTACTAAATTCTTATCTATGCATAACTGCCTTTTCATATGTTGACAAAACATTAAGACACAAGGTTAATGTAGACATGATGTAATTTTTGTAATTAACAACATAACAATCCATGTAACAGCATATTACACTGCCGGGTCTTCTGCAAAATAATATTTGTTCAGATACAGCATCAGACCCTGACTTACATCTCTGCCCTCCTCCTCTGTCCCCTGCTGCGAAAAACGCACACAGGATCAGGCTTTATCGATCTGACCTGTACCACACTGTACTGATCTGTACCAGAATGCTTGGTGGAAATGGGATTTATGGGTACTCTGGGTACTCCAGTCCAACAAAAAAAAAATTGCCCATAGGTGTGTGTGTGGACACAAGGATTTTGCTTGAGTAGAGCATGGTTTGGATGGCCAATAATCTGATTGTCATGCATCATGAGAACTATTGTTCACATTAGAATACCAAAAAAACAGTCAGTATGTTCTTCTCCTGACGGCCAACTGTGGGACAGCAACCATCAGTGTTTGTGGGTGGAGAGAGACATAATATGGTGGAAAACTGTCAGTGAACATGAGAGCCTGCTGTACATGGGTGTATTATGTAGGTCACACAGGCTGTCTTTGCCCTTGGAGGCAGTTTGGACCAGTTGTTGATGGCAAAGACTGAATGTCAAGGATATCATTGAAAAATGGTATCTTTTTATGTAGAACTCTAAATGAAAAGTCCTCTGCCGGTTACACTGTGGAGCGCAGACTAGTGATGGTCCTTTGACACCCGAGGCTCCGACACATGCGCGGTAGCTCATGAGACAAACTTCTCGAACCACTGTGCCGAAGCGTGGTTTGGTCACGTGACTTGTGACGTATAACACACTTGAGTGACGTTTGAAGCACTTCAGTGCTTCGAACACCAACGAATCACCTGATTGGTTTGGTCTGTCATGTGAATCACTCAGTGGGATCGAGTGCGCTCCAAGATAGGAGAACTCGAAGAACCTATTCAGTGTTTTCTCCTGGTACAAAAAGAATTCTCACTTAAATACTGGGCCACCCACAAAAAAACAGTGAACCTGAACCTTTGTAAACACTTTATGAGAACTCGAGCCTCATCCGTCTGAAAGAGTTTTTTCCAAGGCGCAAAAGTTTCAAAGAAAAGAAACCAAAAAAAAAAGGATCCGAAAACTGTGAGAAAATGTTATGAATGAATACGTCGTAGGTTTTCCGACACTGAATAGCGCAACGGCTAAGGCGGCTCCATTCTTAATCCGACAACGTAGGTTCGAATCCAGGAAACAGAGAGAAACAAACGCTATCCCTTTGTCTCCAACTTGCCTCCTTTAACACTTTAAAGGCATGAAAAGCCCCCAAAAGTGTTTTATAAACAAGACAAAATATAAAAAGCTCAAAACCAGTCACAAAAGCAAATCCCCCACCTAGTTATTATTATTATCATTATATTATATAAATGATTCATTCTTATGAGTGGGTTCACTTGAAACCATGTAATCATTTGGAGTTTCCGAACGGGGATGTGTATGCGAATCAAATCCCGAACAATTCATGAACCAATAACACGTGTTTNTGAATACGTCGTAGGTTTTCCGACACTGAATAGCGCAACGGCTAAGGCGGCTCCATTCTTAATCCGACAACGTAGGTTCGAATCCAGGAAACAGAGAGAAACAAACGCTATCCCTTTGTCTCCAACTTGCCTCCTTTAACACTTTAAAGGCATGAAAAGCCCCCAAAAGTGTTTTATAAACAAGACAAAATATAAAAAGCTCAAAACCAGTCACAAAAGCAAATCCCCCACCTAGTTATTATTATTATCATTATATTATATAAATGATTCATTCTTATGAGTGGGTTCACTTGAAACCATGTAATCATTTGGAGTTTCCGAACGGGGATGTGTATGCGAATCAAATCCCGAACAATTCATGAACCAATAACACGTGTTTATTGCACTTCATTTTATTGTGCACTAGATGTCCTGCTCGAGTGCTGTGTGTCATTGAGGCCTCGAGTAATGAAGCATGCTTTGAAAAAATGCTTCGAAGCCTCACAAAGCCTCATTAACCCATCACTAGCGCAGACGGCTTGTCTACACCAAAGAGCGCACACAGCTGGTCAACGCCACACAGCGAACACAGCCGGTTAATGCCATGGAGAGTAGATAGCCATGGGTCATAAACAGTGACAGTCACCCTTGTGATGCATCCATGTACAGCAGTGCCTCATGTCCACTGTGTGCCCTCCTCACTCATGGTTACATTGCACATTGCATCCAACTCTAGAAAAATGCCCACTCTTCCACAAATACTGCATTTTACTGTGATTTAAAACATCAGCATGCTATTATGGGTCTTTGTGTTCACACTTCAGATTTGCTAGAGCACAATCCATTGCTGACTATAGTAAAAAAAAAAACACATTGTATAAAAACAGTACATGACTGCTGAAAATTGGGTGCAGATTAACAGCAACTGCTTACAGTGCACCTAAAATTGAACTTCTCCACAATAAATGGAATACATGACTTGGAGAGAGGCATTGCCTCTGATCAGCTCTAGTTGATAGAACAGCCTTTAATTTTTGAGAAGGACTAAGTAGTGTCCATCAGACATGGCCAAGAAGTTAAAAGTTACTGCTAAGATATCATTGGCATATAGTAATAATTTGTGTTCATTACCTCCTCCCTTTACTCTTATTCCAGGGTTTAATCTGACAGATACAGCTAAGATCTCTAAAAGGACATTGAACAATAACAAAACATCCCTGTCTAGTCCTTCAGGTCAGATTAAAGAAAGGGACATTATTCCATTTGTCATCACTGCTGCCTTTAAGTGCCTTATACAACATTTTTGTCTAAGTAATGAAGATGAGTTAAAACTGAAGTGAGTAAGGGTGGAGAGCAGAAATTGCTTCTCCACCCTGTAAAAGGCCATCTCTGCATCCAAAGGAATAGCAGTTTTAGGAACATTTAAGGATTGGTTCAGCCATGCTGAGTGTAGATAAAGTTTAACATTATTTTTCAAGGTTCTAATCCTTAAAACCAACCTGACTGTGGTGAATGATACTTGGTCAGACCAATTTTCAGCCCTGTGATTGACTGATGATCAGTCCAGAGTGTACTCCACCTCTCACCCTGATACAGTTAGGGGAGGCTCCAGACTCTGCTACCCTAAAAAGGATAGAAGAAAAATGAATAAATTAAAAAAAGTAAAAAAAGAGCAGCAGTAAAATTCTTACAATGGCAGTTAAGTTTTATTGGTTATAAGTTTTATTTTCCTAAAAAAAATTCAAAGATATTGGAAAAGCAAACAAAAACGTGTGGTATGGCAGAAGAGATTCAAGTCTCTTTTCTTCCAGTTGTGGTCAGACTTTTCAATGGGAATATATGATAACTGGAAACATCACCCCTTTCCAAACACTTTTTACCTTTGTGTTATGCTTCATATGAAAATATTTTTTCAAGGTTACACTTGCTAGATTATCCTATTTGGTATATTCTTATTGTAATATTTTTCACAAAATACTTCGTTTGCTACTTCTACTCTGTGAGATTTGAAACGAATAAAGGTGTCTCCTCTCTTTTTTCATCTTGAAACATCCTCGGTGGCTTCAGCAACAATGCAGTGTTAAAGCCTTCAGCACATCCAGTTGAACACACACACACGCACACACAAAAAAAACATTTTAGTATTTGTTCCAGTAACAATACTGACAAATAAAACAATAGTAGTATCTACTATAGCCTATGTGCCCCCATCAAGGTCCTTGGAAACAATTTAAAGTTGAGCTGCATCGGTGGATCTTCTCTGCTTCTGCTAATATCTGTGGAGAAAAACAGACCAAATACATTAATACATGTAAATTAATTTATATCCTACATGGACACACACATAGATGCCAAAAACTGTATATTGTTATATACACTCACTGGTCACTTTATTAGGAACATCTGTCAAACTGTTTGTTAATGCAAATTTCTAATCAGCCAATCACATGGCAGCAACTCGATGATGTAGGAATGTAGACATGGTCACGATGATCTGCTGCAGTTCAAACCGAGCATCAGAATGAGAAAGAAAGGTGATTTAAGTGACTTTGAACGTGACATGGTTGTTGGAGCCAGACGGGCTGGTCTGAGTATTTCAGAAACTGCTGATCTACTGGGATTTTCACACACAACCATCTCTAGAGTTTACAGAGAACGGTCCCAAAAAGAGAAAACATCCAGTGAGAGGCAGTTCTGTGGGTGAAAATACCTTGTTGATGCCAAAGGTCAGAGGAGAATGGTCAGACTGGTTGGAGCTGATAGAAAGGCAACAGTAACTCACATAACCACTTGTTACAACCTAAGTCTGCAGAAGAGCATCTCTGAACACACAACACGTGGAACCTTGAGGCAGATGAGCTACAGCAGCAGAAGACCACAGCGGGGGGGCCACTCCTGTCAGCTAAGAACAGGAAACTGAGGCTACAATTCACACAGGCTCAACAAAACTGGACAATAAAAGATTGGAAAAACGTTTCCTGGTCTGGTGAGTCTGGATTTCTGCTGCCACATTCAGATGGTAGAGTCAGAATTTGCTGTAAAAAACATGAATGCATGGATCCATCCTGCCTTGGATCAACGGTTCAGGCTGCTGGTGGTGTAATGGTTTAGGCTGGTGGTGGTGTTGTGGTGTGGGGGATATTCTCTTGGGCCCCTTAGTACCAGTTGAGCCTGGTTTAAAGTCCACAGTCTACCTGAGTATTGTTGCTGACCATGTCCACCCCTTTATGACCACAGTGTACCATCTTCTGATGGAGACTTACAGCAGGATAACACCATGTCATAAAGCTGGAATCATCTCAGACTGGTTTTTTTGAACTTGACAATGAGGTCACTGTACTCAAACGGCCTCCACAGTCACTAGATCTCAATCCAATAGAACCTTTGGGATGTGGTGGAACGGGAGATTCCATATCAATCCATATCTGAATATAGTGTTTGCACCTTTTCTCTATGCCCCCTCCCACACTCTCTCTCTCGCTCTCACTCACGCACACACACAAATTTCTTTCCTCTGTCACAAACCTGGTGGTCCAGTGCTTGTAAATGCTCATCAGTGTCTCAAACTCTGTTTACACTGCATGTCTCCCTCACTATAAGAATCTTTATCTGTCTTTTTCCTGCTCTGTGGCCTCTATAAAGTTCACTTGCTCTGTTCCTGTGTTTCTCTCAGCCTTCTGACACGTCTCCTAAGCTCTCTCTTGCTCAGTCTCAGTATCTATTTAGTCATTACCGTCTCCTCATGTCCTTTTTGAACCTCATTTTGAACTATTAGAAAGAATTGGCTGTAAAAAATCATACCAGCAAACCAGAAGATAGATGAAATTACATATGATGGGCACTGGTTTATTTGGTTTAGTGTTGTGATAATGTTAGTCTCTGTGCTTAAATCTGGCTGCCAGCTGCTATGAACTAAAAGTAGTCAACACCATTTCCTGAACAGAAGTCTCACTACAGTTAGTTTCACTAAAGACACAAATAACATAGCTTTGCTCACCTTAATTCTCCATGGTAAGTCTTCATCAATGACTGCTAAGATTCTTGAGTTGAGTTTTACTGGAGCCCATTCCCAAAACTTCCAAAACATTTTACGTGTGATTTCATCTGGTTGTCAGTTACCGTCAGCGGTGCAGAGAGTTGTTGTGACAGAGAGAGCAGAATACAAACGCCTTAACATGTTCAAGCCTGCGTAGGAACAGAGGTGCTTATAATAAAGTGCTGTCGTTTGATCCACTTCCTCAAATTGTGCTTTGTGCCAGGAATTGGGCAAAGTCCACGCCCTGCCTATGAAAACTATTCCCACAATGCATTTCAGCAATGAAATATATTAAATGCAAGAAATTGTGCTTTTTTCCAAAATTTTGCATCAAAACTGGTTGTGTTCCTCACATTCACTCTATAACTAATAAAATTGTGTTGAAATTTTAATTCTACAACCTAAATGATTGAGACCATGAGTATAGAGGGTATGCAGATGATAGGCATTCTGAGACCAGTCATGGAACTTTGGCAGAGGTAGGGAGCTGAATATTATCATACATACTGTAAATACAGCTCCTCATACCAAACTGCTCCTTGAGAGAGAAAAGCTGCCCCGAAATTTGGTGTTTACCGGAGGAACCCCACCACTGAAGAGCATCGAAGGACTCAAGTAACGGAAGGAGACCCCAGCCTCACAAACGAAGGAGACCCCAGCCTCACAAACGAAGGAGATCCCAGCCTCGCAGACGAAAGGGAGCCCCATCTCTAAATGGGAGAAGGCCCCTGAGTCCTGAGTTGCTCTACTGCTTTCAGCCAGGGAGAGCTGCGAGTGCACTGGCACAGCAGGAGGCAATTGGGGGACTCCACTTGCATAAGCCAGCCAGCATTGTGCCTGGCAGAAGTCAGGTAAGGAGCCCTCTCCATGAGAGAGTGGGACACAGGCACCAGGAAAAGCTAGAGCACAGTGAGAGTGAGGCAAGGCACTTATTTTGCAACAACGAGCCGCATAACAGCAACCTGTGACCAACCTCACATGGTGCAAAGCCACTACATGATGGAAATTGCGTCAAGGCTTGTGTGGAGCATAGTGATGAGGTTTATGCTGTGCATCGGGCAGAGCCTACTACAGAGAGCAGCAGAGAAAGTATCCCAGAGCATAGAGCTGGGCATAGCCTGGTGCTTGTGTCGCATGAGAAGCATTTTCACAAAGGAAAGAGTGCAGCATGAGGAACATGTGTGAGTCCAGTCTTGTTCATAGCGCCAAATCAGAACAAACGTTATCTCAAGACGCTTTACAAAACAATTGCAGGTTGATACCTGATAATGTTAAAGTATTTTATTATTTTATTAACAGAGCTAGCTAACAAGCTACACTTGTTCCACCCTCCAGTGGGGGAATGCTGAGGCTTTTCATTGGTGGTATTAATCATGGTGTTAATAAAGATTGTAACTGCTCACCTTTTCCTGACTCTTCATTCATAAAAACAATTTTTACAAACACATGTTTAACAGAGTGCACCTTGAGGCACACTTACTTTGGAGCACTTCCCCTCACAGCCCGTTAAGGCTGGATTATGTTTCCACACAGACCAGACACGTGTCCTCTCCTGCACGAGATCCACAAGAGAGGACACGTGTGGCTTTTATAACTTTTTTTCCATCCCTGCAGTGTCTGTTGGGCTCCAAACTGCAGGGGGCAGTGTATCGCAACTACACGTCTACCAGAGCATTTAATTATAGAAGAAGAAGTCTGTCTTTTGTTATACAATTTTCAACATAATATTTCGGTTTTTCCTCTTCCCTCCCTGCTACAAAAATCCAGCAAGCTGGTCATGCTGGTCTATGTTGTGTTTTGGTACTGGTCACACCAGCATGGACCAGCATGATTTCTATGCTGATCCATGCTGGTTCTTGTCATAGGGCTGTAGAGTGAAACCACAAGGATTAGTCATCATGCAGTTAAAAGGAACCCTGGCTACCAGAACGTCATTTTCCTGAATGATCAGTGTTTTTACCAGCTACATAAGAACAATAAGAAAATCTCTCAAAATATCTTAGTTTGTATAAAATTTGAAAAAATATTTTCACCTGTAGGCCGCCATTGTTGTTTACGCCGCAATAACATCTGGGTAGTGATGTCATATGGTTGCACTGGGCTCGATCTCATACAGGATCATATAAGTCCTTGAGCGGACTTCAGTGGTTTCCGAGGAAGTTTTGTGGGTTTGTGTTGGAAAATAGTCGGCACAGCATTTGGCTTTAGTCTCCGTTTATAATGACCCACACCTGTCAGCTCTTTCATCAGCATGGGCCGGCTAAATGCAGCAAATGCTTCTGGGGAGAAGTGGCCAGAACATAGCCGCGGGTCCATGGGAAGTTGTTTACGCCCACAAGCGATTTCCCACAACTTCCTTCTTTTCTTGTCTTTTGGGAAGCTGTGCAGACTAACATCAGTCTCCTTGTTGCCTTTGGACTGAAAAGTGCACCCAAAAGCAGCGAAAAATGGCATTGTTATGTTTTTTTTGCTCCTGAAACCTAGTGACTTACGGGGACTAGTAGTGAGTAAACAGCGAAATCCAGATGCTCGGCACCAAGCAACCAATCTACGTCATCAACCCAGAATGCATTGCAGCAGTAAAACAATGGCTGTGCCCGAAGGATAGAAACTGTGTTTTAAACTGATTTTTTTTTTTTTTTTTAAAGAAAAACCAATTGGTTATGTCTTTTAACAACAAATTCTAGTTTGAGACCAACATTTAAGCATATTCATGCCTATTAGTCCTTACAGTCGGGGTTCCCTAAATAAATGCCTGTTTTTTGCACTTTAGAAACTCAAAGCTCTGGGTCAGCTGCCACATTGTCCAAGCGCCTCCACACATGTTAGACATTTGAGTGCCCCCGAGTGCAGTGCCAAAAAAAAGACTGGAAGCGTAGTACGCCTTAGAGCGCCTCCAAGCTCAAGAGAAGACTCAGAGCACAATTGTCTTTGAGTGTCTCCATGCACAGTCACTTGAGAACGCCCCCAAATGCAAGGCTCCTTGAAGTGCACCTGAGAACAGTGTTGGTGCCTTGTGTGGGGGGGGGCTATCACAAGGGGAAGGGTGCAGCATGTAGAGCTTGTGTGAATCCTGTCTTATGTGTGCACACTCCAATGTGGGAACTGTTGGTCTTTTAACGGACTTAGCCACAGAGGATCACAAGAAGTCAGTATGTTTCCTCATTAACTTAAAAAAAGTGCTCACCTTTTTTGTTTCTTTGTTTTTCTTGTAAATCATGTTGTGATGAAATGCTCATAAACAAACATTAGTATTGCTCACATCCTCATTGACTGTCTCTCCTCTCTTATAACAGGTGTTTGGGAAAAGGAAGAGTATGTACACTTCTCAAATACCCAACTTCTCTGTGATTTTAATTTTCTGCTGGACATGATTAAATCTGTCAGCAGGAGATCATGAGGGTTTGAATGAAAGAACACGCATTGGTGAAAATATATTTATTTTCCACAGAACAGCATCATGTAATAAACTTACAGTGAGTACAGAGCCCGTTGATCACACACAGACTAAAGCTGATCTGTTCAAACAAGAACAACACCTCATTTTCAGACTAAATGTCAAACATTTGATGGTTCCAGCTACTCAGGTGTGAGATTCTGCAGCTATTTAAAGTCTCAGGTGACAGCTAAGGTAAATAGTCTAAGCTTGGGATGTGATTCTGTAAAACAATCATCTGCAAACAGTCAGTCAGGAGTTTTCAGACTTGGCGTTCATGGTCCTTTTTTGTTCATCTGACTGTGAATCACTCCAAAGACGGGTTCTCTTCTCTGATCACATGATTCTGGTTGGTTGACAGCAGCTTATGTGTGTGAAGTGGACTAAAAAAAGCTATAATAATTACTGGCCCATTAGTTTAACTATTTGTCTGCTTTGTTCAAGGAGTTCTGAGTTTACAGTCCTTTAAATGGGAATTTGTGACCCAACAATTTATCTAACACAGATGAACGAGATCACAGAGTCTGCAGCGTAGTTAAAGCTCTCTGAGCCTTCAGTCCTCCTTTCAGGCTGATAATCCTCACGCCTGTGCTGGCTCCTAATGTTCCTGGTGGAGTGGTTACATGTCAGCTCAACAGACACAGAACCTAAGATAACTTTATCTCCATTTACTAGATCAACAAACAGACAAACCACAACATGCTACACCATGATGTTTGTGAGCTGTGGCTGTTAACGTCTAAGTAATAGAGCTTTAGAGTTTCATGGTAGCAGATTTTAACCAGCGGAACAGCTCCAGCTAATAAAGGAACGGTGCAATGCAGCTCAAACAACATCTGGGCAAATATTTACTGAAAAAATTAGCAATGTGAGTCACCCCCCACTGGCCAGCATTAAAATTACTGTCAGCTTAAAGAGGGGGTTTGTGCTTATTTTAGTGATCATTCTGCCGAATTAATGCCCTCTTTGTAGCTTTACGTAATCTACTGCTCCAAAAAAATCCCTGTTTTTCTCTCATTAATGTTTTAGAAGACCCATATTTGGTCTCTAACTTACTTCATTATAGCTGCTATCTCTTTAAGGTCTCCTGCCCTACCAACCCCCTTCTCTCTGATTGGCCAGCCCTCTACCAGCCTATATGAGCAAACCTTGATGTTTAAGGCCCTACTCCTTCAACGTCTCATGAACCAGTTAGGACCAGTTATGTGGTGACTTTATTACAACAAGTCTTGGTGTTTTGATCAGTTCACACACAGATTCAGGGATTTCCACTTTGTATGAACATGAAAAGATTTGAAAATCTGCACATGCTCAGTCTGAACATCCTGCATTGATACTGTATATATCTATGTTTGAAAGATGGAAATTATTAAGATTTTTATAATTCAAGGCTCAACTAAGAGTTAATTTTTTTAGTCTGGGCTGTAACGCAGCAGTCTGCCACTAGTTGGAGCATTTAGGACTTAAAGCTTCTGGAACAAAACAATCTAACTCTGATACTGTTAAGTCATGTGAAATCAGTGTTATTGAGTTTGACTGTTTTCTAAGTGTTATCAAATTCAAATTTTGTTGAAACCAGGAAACTTGTCACTTCAGAATATCCGAGTTGGCAGTGGATTGCTTTAAAGGTTTAACAGTTGATCTAATGACACTAAATCAAATCATTTCAATTAAAGATCCTAGTTCATGAACGTAAAAATCTGTAAAAGTTGGCTCGGTCTTGGTTTAGAATGGTTGCCAAGACAAAAGTGGACATTTGAACATTTCTTCTCAGGGGAAACATGATGTAGTTTTAATAATCTGACATTTCACACGTGAAGCTGTGACAGGTTAATGGTTAAAACAAACAGAGGGAAGAGGGATAAATAAAACTCTCAAGCTGTTAATGCACGTAAGTAAAAGAGTCCTAACTGCTGTTCTCTTATTTCATGTTAAAATCTCTGTCAGCACTGCGAGCGTCTGCAGGTTTGTTTGGATAAAATAGAGAAAAAAACGTAATCCGAATACATCACCACTGGATGACTTCACACTGACTCTGTTTTAACTTATTTACACCATAAATTAAATGTTAATGATAAATCAGTAACCGATGGATCAACCTCCATGACATGATGGACTGAAGCAAACCAGAGAACTGCAGAGTGATCACATGATTTTATATTTAAACTACATGTCCACAAACATGGCCCCTTCGTGTGGACCTGCTCCGATCGCCTCCTCACTGCTCTGCACCAGGTTCAGCACTGTCGTGGCTCGGTCCAGACATCTGCATGAAGAGCTCCCTCAGCTCTGAGATGTCATCATCCAGGGACTGCAGGGCGGCGGGGGGTCGCTGCTCTCGCTCCTCGATGAAATCCCACAAACGGACGCTGTTCATAAACTGAGGTAAACAGACAAAGACGGCTCTGTTTAAAAAACTACAAATCCCTATGCACTGAGCGGATGATTTTTAACTCTGGGTTTGAATGAAAGGTTTGTCTGACCCGGACGTTCCCCTCTGAACTCAGCTGTTTCCGTGGCCGGTCGGGTTCTGGTCGGGATCCATCAGGGAAGGCGTGAAGATACAAACACTTCCCTCCAAACGGACACGAGCCACGACCCTGATCAAAGTACTTACAGGCCTTTTTCCTACACAGACAGGAAGTAACGTTCATTAGTTCAGTCCTCTTTAATGCACTGACTCACAAATGTATCAAAAAGTTCCATCACCAGTAGGGCTGAACAATTTTAGAAAAAAAAAAATGCATTTTTCTGGTAGATATTGCGATTTCAACTTGATTCAAATCAAGCTTCAGAGAAGTATTTACAATGTACAGTAACATTTACAATCTTGACAGAAAATTAAATTATACCGTTGAAACATCAGAAGCTATTACTCTAGTGCAAGGGTAAAACTGACGGAAAGAATCGTTTCCAAATGTGTTTATGAACAAAAACATGCATGTACATTCTTTAAAGTCCTGGACCAATAGCAGTTATAACAAATGAAGAACAAAAAGAACCATCTTTGACTCAACTTCAAAAAACAATGTAGTGCAAAATATCCTTCACTGTGTTAAGATAAAATACGAAATGATTTTTTAAAAATGTTAGAGAAATAAGAAATACATAATTCAAAATAAATTTCAACAATCCCAAGGGAAAAAGGACTTTGCCCAACACTCTAACTCTCAAGGCAAATGTGTGTAACACCGCTGACACAACAGATCCTGGGTCAGTAAAATAATTGCAGCTTTGGTGATCACATGATCACCACATCTGAAATTGCGAGTTCAATCAGAAAACAATAAATCCTTCAGCCCTCATCGTCAGCCTCCCATCAGCCATGACTCACCCGACTCCAGACTTGAAGAGTTCTATGAGGTGGTCCTTGTCGTCCTGGTCCTCCACCCAGTAAACTGAGGGGATCACAAACTCTGAGGAGACTCGACACTCTGGACACGCCCTAAGAGAGAGAGAGAGAAAGAGGGGATTTTTTGTAAAACAGATTCCAAACCAAAAAAATCTGCTCTGTTCCCCAAACACCTCTGACCCTACAGACCATGGTCCTTTTTTTTCTGACAGACTGTTCACTCTTTAAGACTCTAACCTGCTGTAATGACCCAGCAAACTGAGTCTACATCAGCTGATATGAGAGACTCAAGGCTGGGTTATGCTTTCAACACAAACGTGACATGCAGGAAAAAGATACATGAGATCTGCACAAGAGAAAACGAAAGACCTTCATACTCTTTTTCACTTCATACTGCGTCTGTAGGTATGACAGTGTGTTTGGGCCACTTTAAGAAATAATAATTCAATTAAGTTATAAATTTGCTAGTTTATAAAGTGGCATATTTGCTATGTCTTGTCGTGTCATGCTCATAACAATGCGATGACTCTGAGCTAAAACCAGTTGTATCTCCTTATTGTTGAGTCCAAGTCAAAATTATAACCTGATAAGGCTGTTAAGGTCCATGATGCTGTGAAATGCAGCTTGATAACACTCTAAGAAGTATGAATCTGATAGGAATTAAACTTGCAAATTTACAACTTTTTATGTTTGTTTGTTTTTTTCAACAAGTGGCCCTAATTTGCTTAGTGTTGCCAGACTGGGCTGGTTTCCACCCAATTGGTCTCCTTTTAAATACATTAGGGTGGTGAAAAAAGCGTTGGGCAGGTTGTGAAAATTTGGACTGCTTTTCACAACATCTGGAGGGTTTTTAGAAAATATTCTGGGGTAAATATCGACAAAATATCTGCCTTTAAAAAAATAAGATTCACACATTTCAGTAAACCTTTTCCCTTATATTATCGGTTTGACTGTTTTGAGTGGAGAGAATCAGTCCAACTTAATATCATGAATCAGTAGCCAAGGTTTAAAAGTCTTGGTTTAAACAAGAGTCACTGTGATGTAGCATTGGTCACTGTTAATTATTCACACCCCAAACAGGGTTAAGAGTTCAACCAAGTTGCACTGAGGTGTGTTGGCATTTCCTCTCAAGCTTGGACTTGGCCCTCAGAGGCTGCATTATGATGAAGTGAGTAAAATAAAAAAAAGTATACAGAGAGGAATGGGAGACTGATCTGCAGCTAAATCTTGAGTGGCTCTCATCTCACAGTGTAACTTCAATGTTCATTGCAAGTGTTGTAAGACAGAAATCCAAGCATGGTATAAAAGGACAGAGTGCCACAAAATAGCACAGGTTTTGTTGCATGTTCAAGAGCCAAGTCTTAAGCAGAACTATTGGGTTTTTTGACATGAGTTTCTAGAGAGGTTGAGATTTGGGCTGGTTTTTAGTGAGGTGGGTGGATTTTTTTGTTGTTTGGGCTGGAAACTGTTGGTCAGATCTGGCAACCCTGAATACGCCTTCATATGTTGGCACCTATCCCCGAACTGCAGAGGGAGGTGCGTCGCAAACACCAATCTTTACTGAACTAGAGTAAAAAAAAGTTTGCAATGGCTGATACTGTTAAAAACATTATTTTTGCTTAATTGATTTTAAAATCATGGTCTAGCTGAGGTTCCCACAAAAACTGCTCCCCCTGGTGACTGGCTGCAATTTAGGTCAAAGTCTCTGTCTCCTCATTCATTCCAGATTGGAGGTGGTGAAACTTCAAAAAATTTATTCCACCTCATAGAAATGTTTCTCACATCCTTACACTGCAGTGATATGAAGATGTTATCTGGCTACAGTGTGTTCAAGTCCTCTTTTTTCTAAGAAGTTCTTTTTTCATCAGTTATTGTGCACTGAAAACTGGGTTTTAAGTTACATTTTATGATGATTGACAGCTGCTGTTCCTGTGAAGTTTTTTCAAGAACGGTAAGAAACTGCAGTAAAGGGAGCCACAAAGAGACAAGACTTTTGGGAGGAAAAAAAAAATCATTGTTTGCTTTTTTTGCCACATGGCTGCACGATGGCGGTTCCTATGACAGGGTTCTTTAGACCCCAAAACCATGCAACTGTAAAAGGCAAAGCCATGTTGTCCATTCTGTACACAATCTATGTGCGCGACACGGAAATTTCTGCGTGAAAGGGACTGCAAGAGGGGGCGAGTCAGCTAGTTTCAAGCATAAACCAGGCTTCACAGACCCTGAGCTGCTCTCTGGAGCCCTGTCAGCTCTTACTTGATGATCTTGTTGCTGAAGTTTCTGGTGCAGCGCCACTGTCGGATACAGGCCAGACAGAAGGTGTGACAGCAGGAGGACAGGATACCAAACCTGCGGTCTGACGGGTTTGCCTTCTGTACCACCACTTCCATACAGATAGAGCACACCTGAGCAATAACAACAACAACAATCAGTGTTACTGCAAACAAACAACAGGATAAGTCCTCTGATAAACAGGGGCCTGGATCCAAAAATACTGATCATTACGACAAACACACAAGTAACTCCAGCTGAGGCGTCAATCAAAGAGGTCTGCTCTTTTTAAGTTAGGATTTATAACAGACCTGACTTGCAGCGCTGAAGTTATTTCACTCACAGAATCTACATTAAAGCTAAAAATCATACTTGCTGAGCTTTAGACGTATTAGAATATAATCAGATAAACATGCATCACATCCTTCATCATTTTGTGGGAACACAGTGGTTTTAAATGAGACTCTGATCTCTATTTGACTCCGCCCACCTTATCCTGGCTGAGTTGGGCAGCAAACGCCTTCTCCATGTCAGCTTCAAAGGCCAGCAGACACATCTACAGTCAGACAGAGATTATTGGTGCACATCAATGAACAACTGTCAGGAGAAGAGTCTCCACAGAGGTGAGGATGAAACAAAGACGTTAACTACAGAGCTGTGAAATGCAAACTGGAACTCCTGAAAAGTGTAACAGTATATGTGATCTTAAGTGTTGCAGATTGATGAATGCTTCATTATCCCTTCTCTGGATCCATAGAGTGGTTGTATGTGTTTGTGTGAGAAAATAAAAAATAAAAAAACAAAGCAGATGATTAGAGAGTCTTGACACACACCTTTTCGTGAGCTCTCCTCTGCTCGGCGTCGTGAGGATGGAGCACCTGCAGCCCACACACCTCACACAAGTCACCGTGAAGATACGTGCAGCTCTCTTCGTAGAAACAGTGTCCAGCTGCGGCGTACGGACACAGCTGAGGCTCCTGATAAGCCCCGCCCACAGGGGGAGGAGGTGCTGAGGAAAAGGGGTCAAATAAAAACACGATGGATGAGTTTGTTTCACCATTTTTTTTGTTCTCAGGACATCTCACTGTTTACAGTTTAAATTAAAGGATTAAAGAGCCAATCAGAAGCGAGTACTGACTGTCACCAACCTTGTTCCTGTGCAGAGGGGTCAAGACCCGATCTGATGGCGTCCACGTATGTCTGAGGAGCAGCTGCTGCTGATGCTGTGTGCCCCGACCCCAAGCTGTCACCTGGACCCCCGAACATACTGTCCACACCAAGGACTGACAGACACACGGACAAACAGACACACAGACGAGCATTAGCTTTGAAATCACCTGGGGAAATCTGCTGCACTGATCATTTCTAGCTTCCTGCTTTGTCTCCATGTTTTACAGTTCCACCTGAAGTCTGATCATAGAACAGGAAAGAATCACACCCTGAAATACCTCTTGAAGGAAAGATTTCACACTTGAGTGGGAAACAATTTACCTAAAACCAGTGTTGTTGAGCTCAAGAGTGGTCTTTGTTTAGGGGTCTTATTTTGAAGGTCTTGGTCTCATCTTGGACTCAGACGCACTTTTACTCTTTCTTGCCTTTGTCTCGGACTGGAGACCGGTACTTATCATCATCAGTCATTTAAAAATTAATTTCAGTTGAACTGTTTCTGATTGATTAATATTGTAATTTGACTTAAAGCAGTTATTGAAAGCGCAATGATTGTTCCGCCTCTTTGGAAATCTTTTCGAGTGCTTCATGTGTCAGACACCTGCAGATATTTAGACATCAGTCCATCCTAATTCAGTCAGAAAAACCTCTGAACACTTACTTTAGGCTCCATTCACCTGAGGAATAAACATCTGATTTTCAGCTACTCAAACTAGTTCTTGACTTCCTGACTTTAAAATAAAAGCAAGGATTTAGTATTTGCAAGAATTTAGATGCAAAATATTTTTAAAATGTAAGAACTTTGCATATTGTGCGTTAAAAGATTTGCAGACACGGTGTGTTTGTCTGTCAAATGTATACACAAGAAAACTAGATTAAAGAGAGAAAATGCTTTAACTATAGACTGTATAATCAGTTGACCAAGGGACTCAGCTCTAACAGAGGTCCCCACAAAAACTGCTCCCCCTGGTGGCTGGCTGCAGTATGGGTCAAAAACTCCGTTTTCTCAATGCATCTCAGATGAGAGGTGGTAATACTTTTAAAATTTACTACACCTCATAGAAATGTTTCTCACATCCTTCTGCTGTGGTGACATGAAGTTCTTTGGCTGCATTCGTGTTCAAGTGCCTCATCTTTCTGAGGAGTTGGTTTTTCATTTGTTGTTAGACGTAAAAAAAAACAGGTTATAAGTTTCGTTTTACGATGACTGGCAGCTGCTGTTCCTGTGTAGATTTTGTCGGGCATAAAAGAAACTTCAGTGAAGAGAGCCTAAAAGGAGATTAGACCTTCGAAATTAAAAAAAAAAAAAAAAAAGTTTGTTTTTGCTTTTTTTTTTTACCCAGTTCCACCCAAATTCTCTACTGCACAGACTCTAATTGTACAATGGCGACAGATGGAGGCTCCAGTAACACGGTTATTTTGGCTCCAAAATGGTACAACAGTAAAAGGTGGAGCCACACTGTTGATTCTATATACAGTCAAAGATTTTAACCCTTCAACCATGTCACGGTTTTCAAAATGTATTATTATGGTCTTAGTCTTGTCACCGTCTTGATGCAGTCCAGTCTCACTGAAACACCCTCACTCTACTTTCCCTCAAGGAAGTTGCTCTAATTTACATGACAAAAATGGGAAAACATGATCTGGTCACGTAACTTTTCTCGATAGGTGTAAATAACTTGGACGCTTGCTAAATGTTTTTTTAGCAAAAATGTTGTGAAACAGAACAACCCAGTGTGAAACAAGTAAAGTTACTGTTCGACAACAAAAGCACTTCACATGAGTTAAAGAAGGTAAAAGTTGGTATTGGTTCATAGACCTGCCAGATCGAATAAAAACGTTTGGCTCCATGTTACTCGGCTAAATTAATAATCATCAGTTCAAAATCATCTTCTGATCAGTTCACTGCTGTTTCTCCTGCAGCCCGGCACACCAACCTGTTAAAACAGAGCCTCCACCATAGCACAGAGAACTGCCCGTGTTTCTGTTCTGCTCAGAGATCACTCTGCCAACACACTCATCTTTGGTGAGATTTCTCTGCTGCTCAGCTTCTCTGATCTATTTGTGTGCTGAAGTGCTCTGCTTTAGCTGTGTCCTCCACCAGTGAAGAGTGGATCAAACCAGCTCTAATGTCAGAATACTGCTCACCAACACTGAGCTAACTGAGCTAATCTAGTTTTCAACAACATCTATACTATGACATGCAGCTTTCCAACATACAGTCTGCTTCCATCCTTCAAAAACAGAGATATATTAAAGTTCACTCTGTTAAGTGTGTGCTGACAGAGAAAGCATCTATTTAGACTGAGATGATTCTCTGAAGCAGATTGTACACGTTTATTTCTGCACAAGCGGCTACCCCCGGTCTGAAAAAAAGAGACAACACGGAAGTGCTATAAAGCTGCTGTTCCTCCAGTGACCACTTGAGGCTGGCTCCAGAAGCACCGGAAGTCCTGTACAAGCAGACGGGAAAAAGGCCGTTTTCAGAGCTGAAATTAGCGTATTTAAAGCCTGGTACAAACTCTGTCTCCCGTCTGGATCGCTAATTTCGCTTACGGCACACACTGTGAGGGGGGTGAATTTTTTTCTAACTCGGCCGTTTGGAAGATATTAGGATAGAGAGCTTGCCCAATCAGAGCTACAGCTCAGATCACGTGACTGACGGGCGCCCAATAGCTGTGAGTTTGGGCACTCGTCACTCGTCCCATTTCCAATATGGTCACGCCCGTCATTTAGCCTCAAAACGGAGCTGCAGTAGCAGACGGGTGACGTCACGGAGACTACGTCCATGTTTTATACAGTCTATGTTTCTGCAGCTTTTTGAGTGGGTGATTCAGGTGATTCTGCTGCCTCTAGTGGACTGTCGTGGTACTGCAGCTCATTTGCTTCATCTGTTATAGCTGAGGGTTGAAGCTTAATTTGACTCACCTCTGTCTCTCATGACCATCGTCTTCTTTGCTCCGCCCCTTGCTGAAGCTCCACCCCCAGCTCCTCCTACACTGGAATGGTTTTCTGGAGCTCCTCCTCCCCCTCCTCTGAATGAGGCCTTCACGTGGTCATATCTGCAAACAGGTCAAATACATTTAAAGAAACAGGAAGTGATGTCATTTCAGAGGACAGGGACAGTTACACTAAAGAGAACTTGATGTTTCTTGTTCAACAATTTTAACATTATTTGGATTAGTGATCCAGGTTAGAGTTACCTGCAGCGATCTCCGTAGGCACACACTCCTCTCTGGTAGAACTTACAGATGGTGGAGGGTTTACTGGTTGTCGGGTCGTGGGAAAACATACAGCGACTTCCCTCCCTGCACACACCGTGGAGGAAGTACCTGAAACAACACACACCTGTTACCCCTGCTGCACAAAAAACACAAAAAAACTCAGCCCCAAGTTCTGAAAACACACTCACACATCACTATGGAGACAGAAACCCATCTGCTCTGTGATTGGCTGACAGCTCAGCCATTATTCTAAACAGCAGTTAAAACTGAAGACCCTTCAGAATCTTTTCCAGTGTTTAAAGAAACTTTGATAAAACTGTTTGTACCTTTACCCCTCAGGACTTGTATGAATATAATTCTACCACAGCAGCTCTATGAGTCTGCTTTATGAGAGGGATTTTACTCCAGACACAGAAAAAAGCCTCATTTCAATATTACAAAAGACAGAAATAATGCCTGAAATTTTTGTAAAGAGTAAAAAAATTCTGCCAATAGTAGGGTGACCATACGTCCTCTTTTGCCCGGACATGTCCTCTCTCCACCAGGGGGGCTTCGGCCCACAGGTTGGGAATCACTGATCTAGAGGCCACTGTTTCTGTACAAGAGCTTTCAATACAAGAGCACTTACAGGACACGTTTCTTTGTTTCGGTCACGGGGAGGGTGTCATGACTCCTTGGTTATGTTAAGTTTGCACCTATTAGTCCTTTCATGCTTTTGTAGTCCTGTCACTGCTCTGGTTCTGGGTCACTTCACTTCCTGCTCTGGTGTTTTTCCTGCCGTTGTGACAGTCATCCCCTTCCTCCATCGTTTCCTCCTGTGTCCCTTTACCTCCTGTAGAAAATTCTGCGTGTCCTGAGCCACATCGTCTGGTTAAGTCTGTTCATTTGTGTGACAACCTTGCAGAGTGTGTTTTCTATTTCTGGCTACCAGCTCTTGCTGTGATTCAGTGTTACAATGTTTATCCAGTGTTTTTCCAGCGCAGCTATGATCGACATTCTTCATTTCACTTCCACCACTTGAGCTGAGGTTTTGTTCTGGATATCTCTGCCTTTTTAACGCTCATGAATGCAGAGCTTTGTGTTATAACAATTGTGCATTTGGGTCTTCACTGCCAGTTCCTGTCAAAGGGCAATTACACAAACATTTTTTCTGTTTTCCTCACCAGAGGAGGCATTTTCAAGCATTTCTTTTTACCAAAGACGGTCCTCTAATTCTCCTGTCTTTGTCAATATGTTCAGAGCAGCTTTAGATCACTAAAACATAAATTTACCTCACAACCTCAAACTTCACTGTCACTTAATATTTGCTTGGTAGATGAGAAAGAATAAAAACATGTAATTTCTCGATAAAATCTGACAACACATTTATTTTACAACCAAAGAAGATAAGAAAGAGCAGATTATTGTTGCAGCTGATATAGTAAAATAAGTAAATGTTTTCTCAGAATACAAATTTACTTGTGTTGTGTAATAACCTATTTCCATCCATTGATCATAAAAAGAAGTATTTTCTTTGTGCCTATTACTGTCTTCACTTTTAGCGTTAGGGATGTATATTATATCCTTTGTTCTTTATGCAGATGCCCATTAGCTTCAAAAAAGCTTCAAACAAACAAGAAAAACAATCATTTGAAATAACTCAGTATTAATAAAAACAAATGTGGACAAAAATATAATTCAATAAACTATCAATTACTAGCATAATAAGACAAAATATTGCAAAAACAAAAAATGTACGAGCAAACAGGAAGAAAAATTCAGATTAAAAACAGCTTTTAAATTTGCCCTGACAAATTTATCAGCATTTTTTGAGAAACTCTTTTGTCATCTGTCTTCTGTTGGAAAGGATTCTTTCCCAGACAGAAGATCCTCTAAAAAGAAAAGCTCCCATCATGCCATTTGTCTGTAGACTAGGTGTAAACAGACGACCAGTGCTCACTTGTTATGTGATCATGACCAGAACCAGAATATTCTGGTTAATCATGAAAGAAGAATGGTGTCTTGTTTCATGGAACAGCTTGTATGTATGACAGAAGACATGATCCTAATTTAACCTCCACTGTCAGCCAAGACTGTGGCTTCTGCATCTCAGGTACAAGAGGAAGAAACAGTTCAGAGCCAGCCTCGCCAACAAGTTAACATCTTCACATCTTTCATTGCAAAAGCTGGAACAAATTCAGCACATTTCTTTTTCCCACCTTGGAGGCAATATAATCAATCTGTCCATTCCATGACAGGAGATGATCAATTTATCATCATTATAATTAATAGATTATTTTTATCAATCAACACCAGGTGGCTTCACTTCCCTAACTAGCATGACAGATTTACGATTCAAGGCCAAGCTGAGCCGAGTAACTGGGACATTCCAACCAGGGCTGAAAGATATTCAAGATATTAATATCCCAATATCAAAGATATCAATGATGTAGATTTTCCCAGCTCACCCTGCATGTAAAGCTCAGACGGTCGCTTGATTATTGGTGACTTTCTGTTCATGTTGATGACTAACAGAGAGCTCTAAACACTTTCCACATCCTGTTACATTATGATGCTTTTACTTTGCTGAAAAATACTCAGTTTTCTCTAATCCAAAAGTCATATTGTATCATATCGATATCTAGATATCTGGTATTAGCATCGAGGTATGAAATTTTGTCCATATCGTTCAGCCCTAATTCCAACCACCAAATACAGTATACTTAGTTTTAGCTGACCAAGATACATCAGTAGAGATTCTCTTTAGCTCTAGTGTTGTCAGTGATGCACATAATTAAGCTGAATCATCAGCCTACAGAACTGCATCTGTGTTTTTTTGTTTTTTTTTTAATAATTCTCTATTTTTTGTAGGAAAAAAAACAGATTATTTGATATAAAATTAAACATTTCTTGTACGGAGAACTTTTCCATTTTTTGATATATTACGCATATAGAATATTGCATATCTTTCTTTCTGTTGCTTCTCATATATAATATTGTGCACATCACATATGTTTGCATGCCACATATAAGGAACTAAAGGAAGAGCAAATGAACAAAGGGAGTTTATATTAAAATTAAAACTGTGTCATTTAGGGGGGTAAAGGGGCGTAAATGATGGGGGAGTCATACAAAGTCTGCTCTTGTTGAGGTAATAAATTCAATCCAGTCCAGAAAAAATAAAATTTGACTTTTGTATTCTCAATTCTTAACTTTTCCATTTTATATGTTTCCAATATTATTCCGAACCAATCATCCCTTGTAGATGGTAGTGGATTTAACCATTTATGAGTAATGGACCTTTTACAGGCTGCAGTCATTTCTTCTCACCCCTCTCTTTTATGGAAACCATGTTACACTAAAAATTAAAAGGTATCAGAGTGTTGTATATTTTTTAAGTGTTTTGTGGATGCTCTTTAAGTGTTTAGAGGATATCCTGCATCTGTGTTTTTAACAAAATATGGAAAACCATTCAGGGCTCCAGACTGAATTTTTGCATTGGTTGTACCAGTGCACCTAAGTTTTATCTTTAGGAGCACCAGCACAAAATTTAGGCACACCCAAATTTTCTTTTGTGTCATCTTTTGGGTCACCCTTTAATTGCTCTCCGTAAGTTTCATGTAATATGAATGATTTTTAAACAAGAATAAGGTGTAGTGAAATGCTCTTTATTTGAAACACAGTCATAAAAAGAGAAATAAAATGCTGAAAGTGCCTCACTGAGCTGTGACTGAACATTTCAAGTAAATTAAAACAATCCAAAATAAAAAAGTGTTATTGTTTAAAGTGCTTCACTGAGCTAATATTGAACATTTCAAGCAAAAAAAATTCAAGTAAAATAAAAATTAGGGGTAATATTAGGAAATATGATGTATTGTGTTAAAGCACTACACATGGCACAGAGTTTACCTGTGAAATTAATGAACTCCTAATGAAAAATGACACCCATCCACTGCTCTGTTCCACAAACAGGGTAGACTGGGTGGATGAATCAAACGCACCCTTCCAAATACTGTGTGATTATGCAGCAGCTGAAAGCTCTGAGTGAATCAGAGCCCTGTCATTGATAAACACTGAAAATAAAAATGGTCCATAGCAACTCTCTTATGGAACACCGCAATCAATGCTACTACTGTCAAAAGGATTACCATAGAAACACACTATTCTTCTGGCTGTCAGGATGTATATTTTCAGACTTTTGACAGCTGCAGTGACATAATGTCTTCTACATGAGCTGATATATTTCCACACATGAACACAAACCCCTGAGCTGATGTCTGTTGATGAAGATGAGCTTTAACATGAACACAGAACATGTCTGAATCCATGAACCGTTACATTCTTATCTCGTTTACCCTCTTTCTCAGTGTTTTTATCTCTCTGTGCTTCCTTTTCTACAGTCAGAACATGAAGCTGAATTGATGTATCAGGGCGTATCAGCTCTGGCGGGTTTTCTATGTCACACTTTAACTTCTCACCCACTGAAAGGACAAGCTAACCGCTAACTGCTAAAAACATTAGCACGAGGCTAACGCGTCCGCAGTCATCTACGTCACAAACCGCGCGCGGGGCTGAGGGACGGACAGGTGAGAGTGGGGCAGACAGGTGAGGGACAGTCACGGGGGAACAGACTCACCTGCAGGTCACCTGTTTGGTGCTCATCTTCCTCGCGGAGCTTCGAGATTGACGGCTGCTCTTAAGGTGTCACGTTGGTGCCTCTGCCAAATACATCCGGAAGCTAACAAGAGTCACAGCAGTAGCAGGAAGGTTCCTCCAGGCTCAGAATTTCATCATCTACAGGAGTGGTTCCACCATGGAGCATGAAAAAATAAATGTGAGACCAGAGCGCTTTGTTTAATTGATTGAAATTTAATAATAATTATATATTTATTTTTGTATTTATTTCCACATTTATTTTCAAATGTTGTATTCATTTTTATTTTTGTTAATTTATTTCTGTTTATATATATTTATTGCCATTTTTATTTCCATTTATTTATTAATTTTTTGCACTTAATTTTTGAATTATATTTTTTACATTGGTTTTTATTTCCACTTTTATTTATTTATTTATTTTTTAATTTTGGCAGTTTTGGTCCTCCATAGTTCCCAACATGTTTGGGCTGTGACCCTTTTTGGACATAATAAATTTCTGGGGACCCTAGAGACATTTTTTTTTACTATTTTTTTATTCTGTTTTTTACACTGTGTTGTAAATTTAGTGTAACCAGAACTAATGCATTTAAGAGACAATTTCACTTTTCTTAGCCATATAAACCATAGAATGTATAGATATAAACTTGATTGCAGATTGTAAGGAAACTTTCAAATTCAAAAAACTTCATTTATCCCCGATGGATAATCAAAGGCACAAAGAGCATTAAACAATGTAAATAACAGTAGACAAAGATAAGAAACAAACAACACAAAGTTCCGCATTGTACTGTTAATTTAGTCCACAGCTAAAAATGTTAAAATACTGAATTGGAGAAAATAAAAATAGAAAATAAACTGCTTGGATACTAAAATACGAAATAGCAGAATTCTCAAAGTACTGAAATACTCAACAATAAAATGAGATTAATACTAAAATACTTCATCATAAAATGCCAGCTAAATACCAAAAAACAGAATATAGTTGTTCATTGATTTGATTTACTTTTGAAATGAATGATAATTACTCAAGAAACTTATTTTCTTTTCTTTTTTAAATCAATTACTAGACATTTCAGGGGACCCCATTTGGATTCCATGCGACCCCTGTGGGGCCACAACCCCAAGGTTGAGAAACACTGATCTAAAGCATAGATCTAAAGCAGGTCCCCAAGGTTTTTTTCTTTTAGGGCCACATAACTTTGAATTTCTCTGACGGGGACCAGAGTCTGTCTGTAAGAGAAAATAACATGGGAACATGGGAGTGACTGCCGGTGTTAGTGTGGAGATGGAATTTATCCCAGGAGTTTGTTATGTACGGATACTAGATTAGTTTCAGGATACTTGTGTATTATGCCTCATGCAAGACAATTTTATTATTTCATTATGCAAATCAGCATACATGTAAACATTTCTCGACAGCAGGGACATGTAGCCTTTTAAAGAACATTATTACTTCTATAATTACATACTTCTATACCAGTTGTGAAACTGAGGTCTGCAAAGTGGACTTTTTCTTCCCATTGAACAAAAAGGTAATCATTTGTGCACTGCTGGTTAAATATCCTGTGTTTCATTTCAATTTTTCTCTTCCCTAACCTTTTTGCTATTTTGTGTTATTGAGGTATCTGGCAGGCGTGCAGCTCTTGATCATATGCACAATCAACATGTCACAAAAAAAGCAGCTAATTAATTCACTAAAATATTACATTGAAAATAGTTAATGGCTAGGGAGAATTTTATTCAAAAAGAGATACTATAACAGGCCTATATATATATATATATATATATATATATATATATATATATACATATATATACATATATATACATATATATACAATATACAACCATGTAAATACCAAAACTCCAGCTGATTCTCATGGGACTATAACTGAAGCACTTAAAATCTAAATCTTTCATTTGCTTTTTATGTTGCTAGGGAAATGCTTAACATTCTTCTATGCTACAATTGTTTTTATGTTCTGTTTTAGTACAGTTTTCTTAGTGTTTTTTCCCCTGTACTTTATTTTATCATATGTCTCCAGTTTTTATATATATTTTTAATCACATTTTTGATGTAAGATTTTAATGCTTTAAATGTTGAATGAACTTATTTTTGGTTATTATGTGAAGAAAAACATGTTTAATCAGCATCAGCTAGTGTGTGTGTGCTACCATATGGCAGATCATGAGGATTTAACAGTTGAAATCTTATTGTGTGATTAAAAAATAGCACTGGCCATGGGAGCTACAGTCCCTCTAGGCTTTGTGTACAAATTACTGACGATAATAAAAGTTAATCAAATAACTCACTATAGTTGTTGAAGCAAAGCAGTTCCACAGTAATAAACCAAAGGAACCTTTGTGACTGAGGCTCAAGCTTCAAGATGAATTTATGGTAAACAGTGTATAAGTTTATTTTTAAAGAAAGAGAATTGCACTGATATGATAAGAGGGACCGGTGTTGTACTGAGTTACATTTTTACACAAAGAAAATTATATAAGATTTTGTATTTGTGTATAAGTTATGTTCTGTTTTCACTGATCTGGCCTACTTGAGTTCAGACTGTGTTGCATGTGGCAGCTGATCTAAAATGAGTGTGACACCCCTGCTTTACAGAGCAGCCACATGCATTACTGAAACATGATGAAGGTTTTGTTTCACACGTGAGGGTTTTGTCAGACTGTCTGCAACACACCTGATCCGACAGATCACACGTACACACACACACACACACACACACACACACACACACACACACACACACACACACACACACACACACACTCGACAGCTGAGATGGAAAAAGTGTTGACCTACATTCAGGCCGTCCACTGATCCAAACAAGCGGGCCCTTTAAAGTTCCATTCCGTCTCATCTTGTTTATGGTTTCTGTGGTTTGTGAAGATTTCAGATATTCAACATGTGGACAGACTCAATTTTCATTAAAATGTGGGACAAACTTCTCACTGACTGACATACATGACAAGATAACAAGTGCCCCATACAAATAAAAGCCCCAGAGTTACAATAACCTGATTTTATTCTGAAGGCTCAAAGGCTCCACATTGTTAACTTCTAGTTTTTGTTCAAACTGTTTCTATATCTGCACCTTTGAATGTCTCTGTTGTGGACTTTTCTGCATTACAACAGATAACAGAGTCCAAAGGTCACCTGCTCAGACTGAAGCAGGAACAGGGGTCACATGGCTGCCTGTCAGACAGCACCTGCAACCTGATAGGCCAGAGCCACGAGGTGAAGTCATTGTATAGGCTGTCACTTAGCAACCAGGTGAGAGAAGAAGGAGGGAAGAAGAAGAAACAGACAGACATGAGGAGCAGGGAAGAGACGCAGAAAAGTCAATGAAGAGCGAGAGGACGAGAGGACAAGAAAGGGAGAAGATCTGAGGAGTTAAAGTGAAGAAAAGAGGAGTGACGAACGAAAAGAAGGAGTGTTCAGGGAAAGAAAAGCTGGACACAGAAGAAGCTGTACACTAAACGGAAGACAGGTGCACTAATAGGACGAGTAAAAGAAAGATTGGAGCACGGACAAGTGAGATTGGAGGATCGAAGAAGTGAAAAAAAGACTTAAAGGAGGGGTGGAGGAGTAAAAGGCGTATAAAGAAAGGAGTGTAAGGGGGGCATAAAAAGAGGAAAAGAAGAAAAACAAAAGCAGGACTGACAGAAGAAGTGGATTGAAACTTGAGAGGAGTGGCAATACATGGATGAATAAAAAAGCAAGAAGAGGAAAAAGTGAGGAGGAGTAGAAAGAGAATTAATAAAAAGGATTTAAGGAATCAGAGGGGAAAAAAGAAGAGAGAACAGTAGAAGAGGAGGTGCAGGAGGTTTTGACGGAGATGGATAAGAGTGTGATTCGGTTCAGTCACTGTCAGAAGGAGATCTTCTGTTTCTCCGTCCCGGAGGAGTGTCCCAGCTGTGGGGAGGAACTGAAGGGGAGCAGACTGCAGGAGGCGCCGGTCAGCCTCCCCTCCCCCTTCACCAACGGACACAAGAGCTCCTGCTGCCTGCTGGTCGCACCTGCACACGACAACATCAACAGGTAAACAATAACAGTCGTGCACACAAAAAACAGGGGAAGAAAAAAAAGGGAAAAAAAAAAAAAAACAGGGGACACGGGTTCAATCTTTCCATGGTATACACACAAACTATACACCCCAGGGAATACACACCAACAGCAAATGAGCGCAGTCACAACAAGTTTACACAGACAAAACACAGACTGTTTTTCATACATGTATTCAAACACAGGTATACACACGTCGAAGAACAGAGGTGTACACACATCAGTTACATACATTTGTATTCACATAATAATTAGATACATAAAGTTATAATTACTAGTACACTAAAAATGACAGGTTACTACACAGTTACCCACAAAAGACATCCAATTGCATCATGGTATACACACAACAGGTTAATACCAAAATGGCATACACATAACAGGTAGATACAAAGAGGTATGACTGAAGTTAAATCCAAACTAAAGCTAAACACTTGAGTGTGTATCACACACAGTAGATGTACAACATTGACAAACACCAATATATATTGCCAAGAAATACATACACACAAAAGGGACACAAATGAGGCTGTTTCAATCATACAGGTCTACACACATATTGGGATATTTCATTGGGACAGCGTTCTCTCGGCTGGCAAATAAAAAAGATATAATATATACACATGTAAATTTGGATGGTTGGTTCATACCTATGAATACACATAGCTTTTCACACTGGGTTTAGTACATGTTGGTATACACTCAACAGGTATATGAAAAAGGCAAGTAAAAGGCAAAGTTAACACACAAGTAATCACCACACACATTAGGTACATAACATGGGTACACACAGCAGTCCTACGAACACACAATGGTATAATACACATGTAAACACATGACAATTGAATGCAGGTATACACACAGCAGTCAGTGTACCACACTGAGAGGTCCAGCGTGACAACAGTGTCAGTGTGACAACATGATATATAATTTAAATGGACACACAAATAATGAACATTTTGCGGTTCCCTTAACTGATAAGTACACAAAAGAATACACACATGGGAAAACAAAGACAGGTAAATGTTAACAAGGCAGGTAATTTATACACACGAACACTAACATGCACACAAGTATACACATAACCTAGATAAGTCTAACCAGCTGGACTTTTCCTCTGTTGAATCCTCAGAGAGTTTGACGGAACATCAGAACTTCACACAGGTATCTCTAACACTTCAGGTAAGATGCTGAACTAAAATATCAGCATGTATATTTGTACTGTCAACACTCACTGACTAGCAAACTAAAGCTGTTTGTGGTTGTGTGTGTGTGTGTGTGTGTGTGTGTGTGTGTGTGTGTGTGTGTGTGTGTGTGTGTGTGTGAAGGGCTTGTGTATAATTACACTCGTGGTGGAGTTCGTAAAGAACAGAGTGGGTGGGAGCGCTGTGTCAGTGTCCCTCTGGTCCGTCCTGACATGTTTCACCTGCTGGCTCAGTGGGATCAGTACCTGGACCGTTTCTCTGATGGACCCATGTGGGACCCTGCCTGGCACAGGTAAACCACACACCTGACACAGACAGTTAGACTTTACACCTGGTGTTGTCAAACCTCAACACAAGAAGAGGAAAGTTTTATACCTGCCACAGGTACACTTTAAACCAAAAACAGGACAACAACACACTACATCAAGATACAAGTCATATCAAACAGGAACAAGTCACACCTGAGAATATGTATACATCTAATATCAACCCTCTGATGCATGAATTATGAGAGTCAGTATCAGGATTTTTCCCTTTAGTGTTTTTATTTGTCTTACGGCATGAAAAAAAAGTTTTCCATTTTTTTTCTTCAAATATTTGTAATGGAGGATTCAACATAAAGCAGTGTGAACTTAATGTAAATACAACTTTTTGTTTGACTTCTTTTTTCTTCTTTTAGTAATTTCACGCATATTTTTTAATGCTTTGCGTAACATTTTAACCCTCTTTAATCCATTTTAACACTGAATAATTGATTGTTTATAGACTTTTTCACCCTCAAATGTTTCGCTATAACTTTTTAAAGAATATATATACTGTATGTTTGGAAAAAACAACTAAAAACATTTTTTCAGACCCTAAGAAGTACAAAAAATATCATGACACAGGACACAAAAATGAATTTCCACCACGTGAACCATTGAATTTAGGAGTAAATAACTTTTAGATAGGTGGTCACTGTAGTGACCTCTATGCACCACAGGGTTAATTCTAAAATAGGCAAACATCAGACCTGGATCAGGTTAGTCTCAGTCATTACACAGGTACAGGTAATAATCAAATGGTCTCGGTCTGTCCGTCTGTTTCTCACCTGACCACCTGTCTGTCTCTCAGGTTCGATGAGGAGAACCACAACTGCTTCAGTTTCTGTCTTCAGTTTGTGAACAGCGTCCTGGCAGCGGAGGGGCGGAGCTCCTTGACCAGAGAGACTTTTACTCACAGCTTCATCCTGCCACGAATGAGGAGAGTCTCAAAGTACAACACACTGTACGACCACATCCAGAGACACCAGTACTACTTAGTGGACAGACAGGAGGTCGCACAGGTGGATGCACCAGACAGTAGTTAAACCCTGACACATGAATCTGGTGCTCCAGGCTGACTCAATCAGACTGTTATTTAATTGTCCCCGGGAACAGTCTGTAGCTACTGGTTTCTCTGCCCCTTTTTTGCTATGTGCCCCATGTTCAGCCTGGAAACACAACAAATCCAGATTTTAAATTTTGTACTCTTTTTTTCCATTTGGGCTCAGGATAAACAGTTAAATAATGTTCTAGTTACTGAAACAAAGGACTGGTTAAACTTGTTGGAGTTACAGACCTTTGGATTGTCTCTAATCTTGAACTACATTTTGTCCACAGGGGGCACTACAGCTACACAAACTGAGAGATCCCCACTATTCTTTTAATCAATGATGTCAAGTTTGATATTTATGCTGGCACTTGAAATATTTTACGTTGATAAGATTCTGTTTTGGATCAAAGTCTACCTCATCTATTATGTTTAGCAGTTTAGCACTTGAAGAGGAAAAATCTGAAATATTGTCATGTTTTTTAAAATGTTGTGATGTTTGATTGCTTTAACAGGTTTGAAACCGTTTCTGTCCTGGATTCAGCCTTCTCCAGGGATTTGGATAATGCTGTTTTTTTAATCCCAGTCCTGCTCAGTAGTTTAGAATAATACAAATTCGAGGTTTTATATTGTCAAAAAAAATTGATAACCAGCTCTACCTATGTTTTGTCATTCTATACAAGATTTGATCTGATTGAATACTTTAGAGTGACTGGGCTCTGTTGAAACTCATCAAGTCTTCTGTCTCTCCTGTTGGTGAGATACTGACCATGTTGGCTGCACTTGTTTGTATTTCATTTTGATGATAACTGTATGTTTACACTCTATGGCCTATAAAGAATGTATCATAAGTCCTAAAAAGCGAGTGTGTCCTCTGATCTGTATCATAATAAATGTATGAACTAGTCTAAGGTCACATATTTGAAAATAAACTGTCTCACTCTTCAGTCACTTCTGTGCACTTTTAACACTTGGTACCACCGCATATTTCATAATATTTTGTATATTTGTATATATTTATTTATTCTCATTTCTTAAAATTGGGCTTGCTCTGGGACCAGGGTAACCAAATTTCGTTCCACTCATGTTTAACATGTGTTGAATGACAATAAAACTCCTTGAATCCTTGGACCATTTTTTATCAGTTGCTGCTTGACATTTTGGTCAAGTTTGTTTTTCATAAATTTAGATTATCAAAAATATGTGTAACTTACAACTCATATAGCAGCAGCTACATAATAATTAATTAAAGCCACAATTATTACTCAACATGAATAACACTTTTATGAGGACTGACTTTCTCTTGGCACTCTCAGCCATTGATGACCACAAAGAAAATGTTGACCATAATATATATAGAGGAATCAGGATAGGTCTATAGAGCTATGGGGGACAAATCTATGGACTGATAAAATCAAACTGGAACTATTTTGGTTGTATGGACCTGAAGTATGTCTGACGTTAGACTCATAACTTAAAAAAAAAAAATTATACTTCCTCTATAACTCTTATAACTTAATATCTGTTTTTTATACATTTTATTGATGTTTATTGATGTTACTTGTTCTGTACAAAGAGAGTACAGTTCAAACTGAAGTCAAATATCTTGTATGCTTCTTGAAGATAACGGCGATTCTGATTCTGATGATTAGAAGAATATAATCTCCACAGCTAAGTGTGGAGGTGAGTCTTAATGTGGGACTATTTTTCTGAGGTGGGATCTGTCAATCTTGATCTTTTACCTGGCATCTTGGATTCTAAGAAATACTAAGCCATTTTGGAGGGGAGAAAAATGCTTTATGCAGTAAAAATTTAAACTTGGTGATCAATGATCCAAAGAACACCTCCAAGTCAACCAAACTCAGCTGAGAAAAAGCTTCTGAAACATCTTGGTATGGCCGTCATAGTCATAAGATTGCAATCTGATTGAAAATCTTTGATGGGTTTTGAAGACGGCAGTTGCAGCACAGACGCCATCAAAGTATAACATTAGAATAAAAAAACAAAACAACAACAATTAAATGAAGCCGTCAAAGATCACTGAGCCCAAGGATTGCGCATGTGAAGAATGGGCAAAGATTTAAATCAAGAGGTGTAGAAAACTTGTCACCACTGATCAAAAACATTTGTCAAAAGTTATAAAAGCTAAAGATACTCCACAAAGTACTAAAGCCAGGGGCTGAATTAGACTGCATGTGTAAAAGGAGTTACATTTTTCATTTTAACCTCTGCTGTCAAATCACTCAAATGTGTCAAGATTTTTTTTATCGATTATGAAGGGGTTTTTTTTCTTTTTTTTTTTTTTTTTTTTAACAATTTATTGTCATTGATCTTTCATCCAAATCATTGTAATGTCCATCGAGGTACAGGTGATGAATATTTCCGAGTGAAACTGTTTATAAGAGCAGAATATTTATTATTATTATTATTATACATTTTTTCATCCAACTTTATGGAATACAAACAAAGAAAGGTTTGAATTAACATCACACAATACAAACAAATTTCAGGGTTGGGTAGATTCAATCATGAGTGTAGAGGGCAGTTCAACCAAGAAATGACAGTATGAAGAAAAAGATGCCTACCAAGTAAATTTAACTTAAATAGAGTTTAATTAAAAAAAAACCTTAGGGCAAACTTAAATCAAAATCAAGTCATTCAGTCATGAATGCAGCTTCATGACTTTCTTATCTTTAACATAAATTAAGGATTTAAAGAAAAGTTTGAAATTATTCTTCCAGTGAATCACACTGAGCTTAATTTTAAAGAACCACCACTTATGCATAAAAAACTTAAGAGCAGAAAAATCTTTTGTTGTTGTTGTTGTTGTTTTTAAAGCTCGAGTTCCGCCCCGCGGCGTCTACGTCAGACGTTCTGGCGGAACTACCAGCTATTGGTCCAACAGTTCCAGCCGGACAAACCTACGGTGACACCACAGCGTCCGCCGGCAAAATAAACTCGACTTGAGATCTTTTGAATGAATAAATGAATGAATGAATGTCTGAATGAATGAATAGTTGAACGAACAGATTTAACCAAGTGAATGTGACGCTACGTTACGTGCGTTAGAAATCAATGCTATGGGCTAAGAAGCTAAGAAGCTAATTGTATCCTAAAGTAAAAGTGAGCGGTTTCTCATCAGCACAGTCCAGGTGAAGTTCTGGAACTGCTTTGGTTTTCTGTCCCCGTGGGTCCCTGGCAGCATGCAGGCGGAGTTTCGAGCTCCCCGGAGACGGACTCGGGTCTTTGAGGAGTACGAGGCTCCGCTGCCGGTGAGCAGCAGCCCGGAGGAGAGGACACATTTCAGGGCAGAGCTCATCAACCAACACGTGCTGGTCTGTCATCCAGAGCACATCCACAAGATCCACAACCAGGTCTGATATATCCACTACCAGGTCTGATAAATCCACTACCAGGTCTGATATATCCACTACCAGGTCTGATATATCCACTACCAGGTCTGATATATCCACTACCAGGTCTGATATATCCATTACCAGGTCTGATATATCCACTACCAGGTCTGATTAAATCCACAACCAGGTCTGATATATCCATTACCAGGTCTGGTATATCCACAACCAGGTCTGATATCCACTACCAGGTCTGATATATCCACTACCAGGTCTGATTAAATACACCACCAGGTCTGATATATCCACTACCAGGTCTGATATATCCACTACCAGGTCTGATTAAATACACCACCAGGTCTGATATATCCACTACCAGGTCTGATATATCCACTACCAGGTCTGATTAAATACACAACCAGGTCTGATATATCCATTACCAGGTCTGATATATCCATTACCAGGTCTGATATATCCACTACCAGGTCTGATTTATCCACTACCAGTTCTGAGTAAATCAACATGATTAAAAAGATGTGAGGGCTCCAGATCAGGACTGTGTGCAATAATAATGGTATTATTAGAACACTTTTTTTTTTAAGTATCCTTGGCCAACACAAACAGACCACTCATAAAACCCCTCAAGATTAAATTCATTCAAATTCTATTCTAAAACTATTCTAAAATGATAAATAAATAAAAACCACTTGTTGCTGTTTTGCATTTTCACTTATAGAGTAAGGCTTTATCACATTTGGAACTTTATTTTAAGGAGACTGTGGCCTCTTTACAATAATCCAGCCCAGATTCTAGAAACCAAGATCTTACGGTTTTGTTCCAGGACCTGGTTTTATGTAGTCTAGACAGAAAAAAACTGAAAATTTTCTTTTTCCTATTTCTTGAATCATGTCTAAAACTGAGTTACAAAGAGCCTGTAACCTCTCTTTGATATATGAAATCTAGTTGGGAGATTTTGCTCAAGACCAAGTTTATTATGGTCTAAATGGGAACATATGAGCAAGATCATGAAGGTTTAACCAATATGAAATTCTATTCTTCAAGAGATTTTAACCTTTCTGAAATAATGTAGCCCAGATCTGATGAGCTTAGGTGTTGGAGTTTTGTATCAGAACTTGGTCTTATGTGGTCTAGGTTTAAAAAAAAAAAGAAAAAAAAAAGAAGTTAAATCACCTTTCTTTTACAACAACACAATTTTAAAAAGTTTTTTTTTTTTTTTTATCTGTAACTGGGTTTTAAAGGATCAGTAGCCTCAAGGGTAATATGAGTCAGACATGAGAGGTTTTGGTTTTGATTTGAGACCTGGTCTAATGTGCTCCAGATGTGAAAACAAAAGTGAAATCACCCGCATCTTCAAATTAAAGTAAAGGTTTTATGAACCTCAAACTATTACATCTGTAGACTATATTGTCAAATTTCATCCTGATCTAACAATTAAAGGTGTAGATGGTTTTGATGGATTTCAATGACCTGCCCCATAACAGCCAAGATCTACAATTCTACAACTTCGTTTAGCAGAAACTTTTGTCCAAAGCAGCGTGCAGTTGAGGATCATATCACCCAAACCCTGTAATCATTTAAATGATCCATCTTAAATCAGGTCATATCAGAGAACAAGGGTTGCCAGTTATTCCAAATACTGAGATATATAAAGTATCGCATTGATCAAACCCTGTCAGGAACCGTGAGAAACAAGGACTGGCTCAGGAAATCTCTAGTCTACATTTTACAGCACTCATAACCAGATATGTGCAAATGAAGTACTCTAAAAATGAGTACTGAGATATTTCATCATTCAAAACAACTTCTAAAAATTATCCTGAAAAACAGGTTAAAGGCCCTGACTCTGGGGTTGTTCCTCCCTGGGTTCGGTCTGTCAGACTGAGGTGTTTTTTTTGTTTCAGGGTTATTTTGGTAAAGGCATCCTGTCCAGAGCCAGACCAGACCACGGCATCTCCGACCAATGGGAGCGTAAGTTGACAACAACTTGAGGATGTCATTATCAGTCTGGACCAATCAGTGCTGTTGTCTGCAATCTGCTGGTCTGTGTTTGTGTTACAGAACATGAAGATCTGATGCTTCCTGTCGTCACACAGACCAGGTCAGTGACATCATCTCCATCTACCTTTGTTCCTCTCTTCTTCTTCTCCTCTTCTCCTCCTCCTCTCTTTATCTTCTCTTCTACATCCTCAAACTTTCATCCTCACTTATATCCTTCTTTTTCCACCCATCTTCATCTTCTGTCCTGTAATGTCCCTCTTTTTCTACTTGTCATCTTCTTGCTTCCTCCTCTCCCTTTTTTCCACTCTCACTTCTTTTCAATTCAACCCTTTCTCTCAACTCTCCTCTTTCTTTTTCTTCCTCCTCCCCCTTTCACCTTGTTTCATCTCTCTTCCTGCTCCCTATATTCTTCCCTTCTCCTTTCCTACTTGTGCCTTTCTTCTGCCTTCTTCTCCCTTTCACATCTTCTTCTTCCTCTCCTCCCTTGTCTCTTTTTCTCATCAGCCTTTCTTCTCTCCTTCCTTCCCTCTCCTCCTTTGTCATTTCATCTCCTTCAATTAATCTCCTCTCTATTTTTTTTATTTCCTCCCCTCACTTGCCTCTTCTCCTCCTCTTTTTTCCTTCACTCCTCCTTTTCTCCCCCCTCACTTCTCCCCCTTTTTCTTCTCTGCCTCTCTTCTTTTCCTTCTTGTACACTTCTACTCCTCTTCGCCACTTCTTTTTCTCATCTTCTTCCTTCTGTCTTCCTTTCTAATTTCTCTTCCTCCTGCTCATCCTCCTCTTCCTTCCTGCTCCTGCTCCTTCTACCACTCCTCCTTCTCCCACTCCTCCTTCTCTGCTTCTCCTGCTCCATCTCCTAGTCCTTCATTTCCTCCCTTCCTTCTTCTTTTCGCTCTCTTTTCCTCCTCCCTCTCCCCCGCCTCCCTCACGTCCCCTCCTCCACCACATCTTCTCATCCTGTCTCACTCTTCTCCTCCTTCAGGTATGATGATCTCCTCAGGTGGGCGGGTTCAGCTCTCTCTGCTCAGGGATTGGACGAAGAAGCTGTCAATCAAACCCTGCTCAGACTCTCTCAGCCGGTAGAGATGGAGGAGGTGAAAAGAGAGATGAGAGGAGGGGAGAACGGACAGCATGGGGAGGAGAAGAAAGAGGAGGAGCCAGAAGCAGAGGGTCGAATCTGTCCCTCATCTAAACGTCCGCTAGTGAAACCAGAGGATGAACCGGAGCCCAAAAGAAGCTGCAGGTAGAGTCAGTTTCACGCTTTAGTGGCTCCATGTTCTTCTGAGGAGTTAGTCTCTTTAGACTCTGC
Source organism: Thalassoma bifasciatum (assembly GCA_008086565.1). Taxonomy (NCBI): domain Eukaryota; kingdom Metazoa; phylum Chordata; class Actinopteri; order Labriformes; family Labridae; genus Thalassoma; species Thalassoma bifasciatum. The sequence continues at coordinate 79,887 of RPOG01001134.1, forward strand.
TGTGCTGGAAAGAAAACTCAGAAACATTTGATTAAGTTATAGAGATACAACATTTAGTGTCAAAATTACGGTGTGAAAAGTTTCAGATCATGGGGATAATACTGTTTTATTGCTCAGGACAGAGCCACAGGACCTGGAGCCCAGCTCAGACAGGGGGTCTGACCCCAACCCTGACCCCAGCTCAGACTCAGACTCTGATCATGGTGGAGATCCTGATCCTTTGGTTCCTGGTCCTGGATTTGTCCTGGTGGTGTCAGACAGTAAGGTGAGTGTTAAAGGTGGATGCAGCCTCTGTGACGTCACCCACAGCTTTCTGAGGTCATGTTATGAAGCATCTCACCTGTCAGTCAACTTAGCCAAGCTCCCAATTATGTAAATATGAACTTTTGGCCTAAATATAATCTATAAAGATTACTGAACCATTCTGTAACCAGGATGTTTTCATGCGTATCCCTGCTGTCATAATGGGCCAGTAGGGTTCCTATGGATCTTTAACCTCCTAAGACCTGAGCTTTTGTCTGATGTATATTTTTATTTTCCCTTGCTATTTATGATCAGAGCCACCCAATCTTGGTCTTTGCACAGGAAGTTATGTTTTTTGTTTTATGAGTTAGTTATAAGTTTTTAGTTACAACTGTTGTTGCACATAACCACACTTTTTTTTTTTCAATGAAGTTGGTGTAACGTTGTAATGTAACGACAAGGTGACACAGGCAGTGTTCCCTAAATGTGGCCAATAAGTCAAGGTTTTACAAAGCAAAATATCATGGACCTGAGAGGCAGAAATGTTAGGTCCAGTTGTGTCGATGCAGGGTCTCAGGAGGTTAAACGAGTCTTGCATCAGAATTTTATTTTTTCTCCAATTTAAAATGAGATTATCATGGCTAAAATAGGTTGTTTCTAAATGCAAATTCCTAGCTTCACGATCATGTTGGACTGGACTGGATTGATTTACAGCATGTCAAGTCTATGACAATGTCATGCTGGCTGACGTAGTTTAGAAGTGAGAAGAGAAACCTGTGTTTTTCTCTACTGAAAATGATTTATGTTCTAATTTAGTAATAGTGGACACTGGAGCTGGACTGTCTGACAGAAAAGGGACAGAACAGCAGAAGAAAGCTAAACAGTTGGGTAGTGGCGCACGGGCTAAAGGCTAAAATATGAGCTAGAGGCTTGAACACAGGTTAAGTTGTTTGTCAAATTGTTCATTTTAACCCTCATGCAGCAGTTATTCTTCAGTGATCTGTTCAAACCTGAGAGTCCATCAATAAAATGAAGAGCCAGGTTATATTTGCTCTGATTGGTGTAGTTGGCGTAGGTAAATGAGCACTGGTAGGACATAAGCAGGATTCACTAACATTACATGGTACAGATACAGAACACTGGGCTGTGTAGCACTAAATATAGCCGGCTACTAAACCACGGTACAAACTCACAAAGTTTGTTTGTTGTCATGCTTCAAATAACAACGCAACCATAAATGTTGGTGAAAACATTACCTTATCACATTGTATCTGGAAAAAAGTCATCTTGAACAAAGAAAAGTAGTATTAAAACAAAGATCTGATCTCCATTCATCTTTGAACACAAATACACGTCGTTTCATTACGACTTTTACGATTTTTTGACTCATGGCACTTTTTTCTAACAGAGTATTACAGAAATATTTTAGCCCCTAATTTAGACTGTGGTTCAAATAGTTAATCAAACTGTCACAAAGGTTTGGTGCTAATATCCAATTTTATTTGAAGCTTAACAATGCACATAGAACATTTTCGATTATTTCAAGACTTGTATAATCAAAATGATCCAAAATGTTACGATTCAACATGAAAACTTGATCAAAACATTACTTTTCACAAAGAAATTGATAACATTCATGCACACACCATGAACTGATAAAGCTCCCCGCTGTGACTAAGATATGATCCAATTGTCCTGATAATGTATTTTCCGGGTCTTGCAGTAAAACTTGGTGGAATTAGAGCTTCTGATAGGTTTTCTTAGCCCCATGTTTTCCAAGGATGCTTCATTGTCTTCTTTGAGCTTCTCAGACACCCTCTGAAATATGACACTATGATGCCGTGCTTTCACCTGACGTTACAGTTTGTCGTCCAAAAAGCCTTGATAGTCATTTAATTCTGACAGAATTTATTCCTGTCTCAAAAACTTACAATTAAAAAAAAGAAAGATCAAATGGTCACTAGATGGTGCTGTTGCATAGTAATGACAACCAACCCAAACATGTTTGCATGACCCAATATTTCAGATGCCAGGAGTCTATTCATGTTTTCAGTCAAATGAATACAACCAAGAAAAAATCATTATATAAGAGAATACAGGAACATGATGTGTGTGTGTGTGTGTGTGTGTGTGTGTGTGTGTGTGTGTGTGTGTGTGTGTGTGTGTGTGTGTGTGTGTAAATGTTCTGAATGTCATAAGGATAACATACTGTTTGTGAGCAATAGAGGGTTAAATAATAAGGCAACACAATTAAAGCAGATTAGTTTTAAAGTCTAAAATGATGCTTACAGCTCTGAGAGGCAACATTTTAGTTAAAGAAAAATAAAAAATAAACAGACTATTGGGAAGAAAGCTTGGGAAATCCCCCCTGGATGTTGCTGTTGTGATGCATGACAACCAGCTCTCCTACACACCTATGAGTATTTTAATAATAACAATGCTCTAGAGCAGACATGGGCAACTTAAGGCCTGGGGGCCACAACCCTTTGGGTGTCCCTTTTTAGGCCCCTGGGAGATCAGTCATAGATTAGAATATCAGTTTTTTTTTTAAATTCAATACAACATTGTTGCTTTTACTTACAAATGCATGAGGATTCAGTTATTTCTATATGGATGTTCCTGTGCACATGAGCCCTGCAGAAACGGTGACAAATGATGAACTTCAACAAATCAAGCTCCTCTATCTGTGATGACCACCTCAATTCCTTATTTTTCTGGTTACCAGTTTCAAATAATCAAAAAGTGAAAGCATTTTAAAATGGGGGAAAAAAAGTTCATATTTAGCTGAATCAAGTTTACGTTCTTGGGGGTGTGGCCCTCTGAAAAGAAACAGGTTTCTTATGTGACCCCCTTGTAAAAATTAATTTCCCACCCCTGCTCTAGAGCAAAGACCAGAAACTAAATATCTGCAGTTCTAGTACATAATGTGATGTAAACCAAGTCCAGATGAAGCCCCTCTGATGAATTTGTGGCCATCTCTGACTGAAAGTGTGTCAATCTAAAGTCCTGAAGATGATTTGATCTCTCATGAGTCAGCTTCTGCTGGTTTCTCTCATTTGCAAATTTTCCTGATCTGCCTGCCTAAAGCGGTCAGTCCTGCCAGGACTTGAACAGCCTGCATCATCAGCTGTAGTAAAAGGTTGGAGTTCTCAGCTTCCTCTCTGGCCTTGTTCTCATGCTGCTCATCCATCTTCTTACTCTCCTCCTTCAGATCACTCTCAAACTGTTCCTTCAGTTCCCTCAGCTCCTTCTCTTTCTCCTCTCTCTCTCTCTGTCTCTCTGCTTGTCTCTCCTCTCTCTCTCTCTTCTTCTCCTCATCCATCTCCTCTCTCTCCCTCTTCCTCTCCTCCTCTCTCTCTGCCCTCTCCCTCTCTCTCTCAGCCTGCATCTCCTCATTTATTCTCTTAATCTCTTTTTCATACTTCTGCTGTACTTTCCTCTCCAGCTCCTCTCTCTCTCTGCGTATTTGCTCTTCTTTCTGCTTCAGGATGCGTTGTTTCTCCTCCTCTAGCGCCCTCTCGGCCTCTTGGAACATCTCTGATGTGTAGTGACTTCCTCCGTTCCTCTGGACTATGTTTCTGATCTTCTGGAGCAGCTCGCTGACCTGAGAGCGATCATTTTTCACGTTGTTGAAGACGTGGTACCGGCCGTTACATCTGGCAATGAGCTCCTGCAGCTCTGGACTTTCAGCCAAGAAATCTTCAACAGCAGTTCCTTCTAACTCCAGCTGGTCCCCACCGGTGAAGAGAACCATGGTGTATTTGTCTGCTGCTGGTCCGAAGATTTCTTGGATCCTTTGCACCGTCTGCTTCTCCTCCTCGGTGTATCTACCCAGCCTGATGACCACCAGGAACACATGAGGTCCAGGAGAAGCATAACTGATGCACTGGCTGATGTCTTTGGCCGTCTTTTCCACGCCACACCTGGTGTCAAACAGACCCGGAGTGTCAATGATAGCAACCTTCTGTCCGTCCACTGTGCCTCTCCCTTTGGAGCAGTCAATGGTCATGGACTGAGCTCCGAACTTCGATTCAAAACATTTTCGGCCCAGGATGCTGTTTCCTGAGGCACTTTTACCGATGCCGGTCTTTCCCACCAACACAATCCTCAGCTCCTCGTTGTTCATTAGGTTGTGTCCTATGTAAAAGTTAAAGAAAGTGAACAAGAAGCTTCATACAGTTAAAAACATTTTTACATTATACATTTGTGCTCAAAAGTTCACATACCCTAGCAGAATTTTTGATTTCTTGGCCATTTTTCAGATAAATGGTAACTCAATAAATGGTTAGTGGTTGGATGAAGCCATTTATCATCACACAACTGTGTTTACTCTTTTTTAAATCATAATGACAACAGAAACTTCCAAAATGACCCTTATCCAAAGTTTAAATACTCTGGTAGTTTTGGCCTGATAACATGAACGCAAGTTTACACAAATGTGTTTGAATGTCTACTCAAGGTAACCTGTGATCTATTTGCATGTGCTTAAAAGGTCAGTGAGTTTCTGAGCTCCTGACAGACGTGTGCATTTTTACCCAGTGCCGCACCGACATTTTTGGATTTAGAGTCATGGGGAAAGCATAAAAATTGTCAAATGATCTGCAGGAAAAGTTAACCAAACTATAAAAACAAGGAGGGGACATAAAAAGATATTCAAGAAATTGAGGATGCCAATGAGCAGAGTTCAAACTTCAGTTACGAAGTGGAAAATGAGGGATTCTGTCAAAACAAACCATGGTCAGGTAGACTAACAAACATTTCAGCCACAAATGTCAGGGTATTGTCTGGATGCAAAGAAGAACCAACAAATAACTTCAGCTGAAATACAGGACACTTTGAAAAAAATTTTCAAGATGCACAATAAGGAGGCACTTGAGGAAAGATAGGCTGTATGGGCAAGTCACCAGAAGAAAACTATTTCTACACAAATGCCACAAAGTATCCCCCTACAATACACAAAACAGCACAGAGACAAGCCTCAAAACACCATTCCTACTGTGGATGTGTGAGCTACAAAGGCACTGTAACATTGGTCAAAATTTATGTAAGGACGAATGCAGCGTGTTATCAGAAAATACTGGAGGAAAATTTACACTCATTGGCCCGGAAGCTGTGCATGGGATGTGCTTGGACGTTCCAACATGGCAGTGAACCAAACACAAGGCCAATTTGACCTTCCATTGGCTACAGCAGAAAAAGGTGAAGGTTCTGGAGTGGCCATCTCAGTCTCCTGACCTCAATATCATTGAGACACTCTGGGCAGATCTCAAATGTGCAGCTCAGGCAAGGCAGCTCAAGAATTTAAAGGACCTTGAGGCTTTTTGCTAAGAAGGATGGGCAGTTTTACCTTTTAAGAAAATAAAGATCCTCATTAACAACAACCACAAAAGATTTCAAGCTGTCATTGATGTTAAAGGGGGGAATACAAGGTATTAAAAACTGGGTGTGTAAACTTTTGATTAGGGTCATTTTAGAAGTTTAAATTGTCATTATGATTTAAAAAGATTAAACACTGTTGTTTGTTAATAAATGTCTTCACCCAGCCACTAACCATGAGTGATAGAAAAGTTTTTGTGTAACTATTCATATTCTCTGAGAAAAAAACCCAAAAAATCAAAAATTCTGTGGGAGTATGTAAACTTTTGAGCACAACTGTATATGATTTAAGGCACGTTATTTCGTTTTTCTTCTTCTTCCTCTAAAGCTGTGTCTGTCTGCTGTTGATTCACTCATTTACAGGAAAGGGCAGCAGTTCTTTCACAGTGTCAAATTGACACTCAGACTGAAAGTGAAACCGTTTCATGAAGCTGTTTCGAGCACATTCACACTTTCATTTTAACATTTCTTAAATGTAGCAATTGAAAATTTTCTAAAACAAGTGATTTATTTTTTATTTTCACAAGATGACACAGCAAAAATGTTGGCCAGAAAGCTTAAGCTCATTAAAATAAAAAAATAAAAACTGCCCTGAGTGTTTCCTACTAGAACAAATGTCAGATCCTCTTTGAAACAAATAACCTCCTCTACACTGATAAAAAGTCTCCAGATGATACTTTTATGATTCTGCAGTTGTGTTAAAGCGTTCTGCCGTTTTTTAAAAAAATGAACAGAAATCTTTGTTGTGTCCCTTTAAATATTTTTATATTAAAACATGTAAAAAGATCATGACTTACCAGAGTACAGAGCCATGTTTAGGTTTGCTGATGTCTCGTTCTGAGCAGATTGTGTTGCTGCAGACTCGGAGCTCCTTCTATTGTCTTGTACAGTCGCTGGTTGCAGCAATAATCCACATCGACCAATCAGTGAAGCAGGAACGTAGTGAAAGTGAAACTAAAGCTTTCCAGTGTTGTTTGGACTCCTGGGGGATTTCTTACAACGTTTCTGTTTCTTTTGGAACTTGAATTATAATGCAAACAGAATGTGAGGACTTGAAGAAAAGTGTAGAGCCTGATCCTCGGTGCTGGACTGCAGATATTTGGTAGAAAATATTCAATTGCATTGGAAGTCTGCCACTTATAATACGAGGAAATCTCGCACAACTTTACATTGTTATTATTATATTATCGTTCTGTTTTTTACAAGTGTTTAATACACATTTAACGGATTGCACGGCTGGTTACAGATCAGAGCAGCTGCGGACAACATCAGTTTAAATCAGTGACACTTGGCGTGACGGGGGGCGGGGCTCCGTGTGGGTGACGACACAGTTATTTTCTACCAGCAGCAATGCAAAGGTGCAGACCTGTAAGGCAAGTTATTTTAACATTTAAAAACTAGACTGGATATACGATGGAGGTGTCTGTAATTCAGTTTTGCCTATTCAAAACGAGCTTTTCAGATGTGGGTCAATGACGTGACGTCCCTTTTTTGTGTCCCAGTGCAATATTTCCTTCCATCATGAATTGAGTATTTCATCACATGTATTTCTTTATTCTATGAAACCTGTGTTATTTGAACACATCTTTAAACTATTAAAATATAACATGTTTTTTTTGTGTTTTGGTTCCTCAAACCCCCAAAATGTCAGGTGGTGCAACCATCCTGACAAGTATCCACAGTAATTAAACTCTAAAAATTGAATGTCAGTTATTGTAAATGGAAATTAAAAACACAGTGGCATTATTTTAAGCTTGAACCTTTTTAAATAAAACATTCTTTGCAAATAAAAAGAATTTTAAAGCTGTTGAGAAATTTAAAAAACTTTTGTCCCGTAATTTTCACCTTGTCAAATGTCAGGGTGGTGCAACCGTAACATTAGACTTTTATTTTAAAGTGAAGAGAATAAAACAGGAAACAGGAAACTGCATCAGCCAGAGGAGCCCAAATGACATTTGTGACCAAGTGGAAAAGTTTGTAGATTTCTCTGAAATACTGATAAAAAAAGGTTTTTTCACTTCATTGGTGACTGGAACAATTTCCATGTCAGGTGGTACAACCAATGTAATAATGTGAAATGTTATTTTAACATCAAATTATTTATCTTATTCACAAATAAAAGAAATGAAACACACAAAATGAAAATGTATGAGTCACTACAGACACTTGAGAGATACTTGCCAATAATTTCATACAGAAAAAATAACATCAACATATAAATATATTTTCATATATTTGGTTACGCCACCTGACATTTTTGGGTGCTCAAATTAAAAATACTAAAAAATAATGAACCTAAAATCTATGAAATGTTGGTCAACTACTGAAATCTGTTAGAAAACATCATTCTTCTCTCAGAAATATGTTTTTTATCCATTTTCAAAGAACTTTTAAAAAATACGTTTTTAGACCCTCTTTTTGTCATTGACCCATATCCACAAATACATTCTACCTATCCACAATTCAATGTCATTTTGAGTATCTGAAATACATCACTTTTTGCCCTCATGTTTATGGGGTTTCTATTTCAAGATATCTACTACGCCATTTTGAGTATCCAAAATGGAATTGGCCTACAGATATCTGTAAATTAGTTGTAGATATCTGTCATTCACATTGAAGATATATTGAAACACAATTTAAAAAGGCAGAGTTACAGTTACAGATGTCTTTTATTCACCTCAATTCAAAATATCTAAAATTCCTTTTTCGGATATCCAAAATAACATTTTGACAAGGCGAAAGGCATTGTAGATTTCTGTAAATACATTTTGACCAGTCAAAATGTATTAAGAGATATCTTAAACTGAAATGACAGGTATTTGATATTCATTTACAGATATATGTAATTTACATTTTGGATATCCAAAATGACGTAATAGATATGTTGAATTAGAAACCCCATACACAAGAATGGCAAAAAGTGACGTATTTTGGATACCTAAAATGACGTTGCAGAATGTTTTTGCAGTTAGCTGAAATGTTCTTTTTGACTAGACAAAACTGAATGACAGATATCTTGAATTGAAATTCCGACTAACCAAAATGTAATGACAACTAGTCAGAAATAGGTCATTGATATCTACAATGTTAATTTCGGATAGTCAAACTTAGTTTCTAAATGTTAAAACAGCTTGCCATAGACCAGTGGTTCTGAAACCTTTTACACTAAGCATGACTTCAGAAAGTACTTTGCTCTCAAAGTATGATGACCAATATTAATCCAGCAGTGCAGTTGGTCTGAATATCCAACGATATGTCTATGCACTGTTTCATAAGGCAGGATTTTATTCTTGATGAGTATATTTTTTATTTCAAACTTCATACAAACACAGTTTGAACATTAGTCACTAAAAGTCTGCCACAAAAATGATTCCATTCAAATATATTGCATCTTAAAGGGACTTTGAGGACTTTCTAAGTGATCTTGAAAAGGTCTCATATCTAGATATATGCCTGCCCATCATCCCCTACTTGGATTGATTTACAGCTCGCCAAAGTCTGTATGACATCACCACGCTGGCTGACAAAGTGTAGCACTGAGAAGAGAGATCTTAATCAATCAATCAGTCCTTATTTATATGGCTACACATCATAACAAATATTTTCTCAAGACACTTTCCAAAATATTAACAGGTCTAGACCTGTTAATGTTAATAGATTCTATTTTATTGACAGAGACCCAACATCAAGACCAAATAAGAAGTTTTGTCTCATCTTTACCCAACATGAGTACAGTCCTGTGTCCATCTGTGTTTTTCCTCTGCTGAAAATGATTTCTTTTATATTACAGCAGAAAGTGAGTAGTGCAAATGAGATTCTTTTACAATAAGAATATATAAAAATAGAATGATAAAGTCAGTTTAGACTAGAAAAAATACGCAAAAGTCTATTAAAACACAAGAAACCACAGTTAAAGCACAAAATGTGAAAAAAAAAATATTTTTGCGGAAAAATAACAAGCTGAAGAGGTATTGCATATGATAATTTGCGCAATATATTGAAAAATGGACCACATTCAGAGTCTAAACTTGACAAAAATTCTATTTCCACAGAAACAGTGCAGAGATTTGATCTGTGTTATGTTCAACATGGCTGCAGTTGTGTGGATGTTCTTTGTTTGTGCCTTTACATGTGTGTATTGTGTTAAGTAGTGTGATGATGTGTGTCATAGGAGTGTGAGGACATCAGGGAGGTTCGGCAGTCTCCACTGGCTCTCACAGAGTACCTGCAGCTCAGTCTGGAGGAGGTGACACCAACACACACACACACACACACACACACACAATTACATGTTTCATCTCTTTACTTCAAAAGTCTCAGACCAATCATCGTTACTCTGTCTGTAAAAAACTACATTACCCATGAACCCTGTTGAGGTTAATCAATGAGTGTGAAAAGAGCCTCTTCACAGTTGACTGTCTGTTTGTATCTACAGGCCTTCTTCCTGGTCTACAGTCTGGGCTGCCTGTCTGTCTACCTGAAGCAGGTAACTGTTGTTGTGGTTAAGAAGGACACCTGGAGTTTTCATTGCTTTTGAACTGCAGGCTTTTAAATGTTTTAAAACCTTCTCTAATGCTTGATTCATGTCTTGGTTAGACTAAATATCAGTGTGGATGTTTGATGTGGACAACAAGAAACTGTTGAATAGTTGAACAGAGGTATGATGTCACCTATCGCTAACACTAACCTCATTTATGTCCTTTCCTGTGATTGGTCAGGAGCCCCTGTCAGTCCTCCTGCTGTGGCGGACACTCCGGTCCCTGCGACCTGACTTTGTCAGCTCTTTTGCAGCCTACCAGCACTTTCGTAGCAAGGGGTGGGTCCCTAAAATGGGGGGTGGTGCCAAGTATGGCGTTGACCTCAGTAAGAGACACACTCACACAAACACGAACAAGGTTCCTAGAAGAAATGACATTACTTATTGACTTTTTCTGTGTTTTCAGTGCTGTACAGGAAAGGACCACCCTTTTACCACGCCAGGTAACACACACCTCTCTTACCTATGTTTAATAAAATCTTAATTTTCACCCACCTTCCTCACTTTAACACCCTCCCTCATCACAGATTGTCCCTCTTCTCTTCCTGTAGTTATTCAGTAGTAATCGAGCGGGTGGATGATGAGTTCAAGGGCTCAGGGCTGCGTCCGTTTTCTTGGCGCTCTCTGGCCGCCCTCAGCAGAATCACCTCTAATGTGTCAAAGGTAGCAAGACTCCTCAGGATCAGGCTGGTTGATTGTTTTTTTTCGATCTGTTTGTGATTCAAGTGCGATTGCTTTACAGGAACTGATGTTTTGTTACATCATCTATCCAACCGACCTATCAGAAACAGAGCTGGACTCACCTGTGTGTCTGAGCAAACTGAAGGTTCAGGTGAGAAACACAAAGCAACAGACTGAGGGAAACAATCTGAAACTATCAAAAGAAATGAAAAAAAGAGGGAAAGAATGAAATACAGAAAAAAGCTTCAAAGAATTCACTCTCACATTGTTATTCTGGGTTTGCTACAAGAAAATTAGTTTTGGTTTCAGCCTTATGTCACTGAGGGAAGACAGGGGGAGGCCTCTTTGGAACTTACTGCTCATAGTGAAACTAAGGCTGTTTTCCAAATCACCTACTACGTACTACATGTGAAAGTAGTAGGTAGTAGGCACTGCCTGTTACCCACTACTTTCACATCTAGTGTGTCGTATGACTGTTTTCTTGGATCTGTTTAGTAGTTATACTACTTCAGATTTCTGTTTCTGTTTCAGTCATTAACTCACTGTATCAATCAGAGGTGAAATTACAATAAGGAAAAATCAAATTAGATAAGTCAAATTAGAAGTTAATAAAATACATAGACTAATACATAAATTAAATAAATCATGGGCAGGGAATAGTCGTGGTAAATGTTTTCTGAGTGTTTTTTTGGAGGGTCTTTTCATTATTTTCAGTGGTTTCAGTGGTTCAAAGAACATTTTAGATTTATTTAGAAAAACCAACAAATTAAGGGAGAGATTTCAGGGTTTGGTTTTATGAAATTTGTAAAGGTATAGAAGTTTTGCAGAAGTTACGGCAAAATCACCATATTTAATTTCAAATCTTACACCAAAAGTTATCGTGTATTGAAAATAAATACGGAACCAACTGACTTTTTTTTTCACAGCTGATGGAAAAACTGCGTCCATATTAGCAACATAGGCTGTCTGTTGAAAAAAAAAAAAGTGAATAAGTGATTTATACAGGCTTTTATGAATTTCGTAGAAGTAAACACCTCTTTTATGATATGAAGTGTGTAAATTTACATGTGTTTCTTTTGTGTCACTTCACTTCTATCTCACAGACTGACAAACATTTTTGTCGTTGTATTGTAGTTGTGCTGATTTATTCCAGTAGGTGTCAATAATTCACCTAAACTTGAGTGCTCCTGCCTGGTCAAACAGCATTAGTGCTGTGCATTGTTGGGAACAGTATGCCAGGTAGACTGGTCCGTTGCAGACTGAGAAATTTTCCCAGATCAGTAGGACATCCCAGAACTTGTAGTTTACTGCACATCTTGAATGTTTTTGCATACTTACTACAACATACTGAATTTCAGTCAAAGTAGTTGGCACTGCTGGTGTGGTAGGCGGTTTGGAAAACAGCGTAAGACTTACCACAAATGGATGAACAGGCATTCCTTTGGGGGATTTAATTTGTCTTTTACAGACCAACTGTATATTAAAAGCTTGTTTGACTCACTTTCGATCTGAACACACAGTCGCTTCTTAAGTTGTCCATTGGACTGTAAACATAGTAGACCTCTGGAAGAAGTCCTAATTAGAAGTCCTTTACTTATGACTGCTGGCAACACCTGAAAGCACAAACACAGGAAAGTTGGCTGAGAAATCAAGATCTTGCAGTTTATTTGTTTACAACAAACTTAAATTGAATCTACTTTTCAGTGAAAGAAGCTGTGTGTGTATCTTTTATCAATGTTGGATAAAACAGGAAAGTAAAAGAACGCTGTGTGTTTTTGTCAACAGGAGGTGATCGTCAGCAGGTGGGTCTCCTCCAGAGAGCGAGCAGAGCAGGACGACATCTGACACAAGGACTGATGGTGTCAGGAATCTATTAAGGATAAAACCATTACTTTTTATGGACAAACAAGAAGACACAACTGGGTGTCATAAACAGACTGTGTAAAAAAAGTCAGATGTCTGAGTGTCCTTAAATTCAGAAGCTGGTTTAGTTCCCAGTTCAGGCTGATCAGAGAGACCTCATCTCCTGAGGTCACCATGGTCACAAAGGTCCTGCTGCATCTACTGTACTTCCATTACATCAATAAATCATAGAGCTGCAGTCTTTCACAAACGCTGTTTTCTCTTTAGTTTAACACACCAGGGATTGTTATTACCAGGGATGGACATTTCTGGTGATTTCTGGAGGGTTTAAAGCTGAAAACTTCAACCTGACATGAAAGATGCTGTGGCCTCTCAGATAAAAGTCCATGTCCCTGACTTTCAATCTGAGAACAGCCAAATATGAAGCTTAGAGGACTCCTCTGTCACAGTTTATCTTACAGAGGGGCACATGAGAAGGAGCTTTATGACCTATGACCTGATGTAAGTACAATGAGGAGACACTTTTTTACCTTCAACAACTAATTAAGGCACCAAGGAAAATCGAATATTTATGTAAAGAAACAGCAAGAAAGGTTATTTTATTTATGTTATAATTGGTGAAAAGACAGAAATAAAACGTAATAGATGAATGAAATAAATGTAAAAAAAAATAAAATTACTCATGAGATAAGCTGTCATATTTCAGCACAGATTTTTTTTACAAACATTTAAATTTTTACATATATTTTTGTGGTTTTAGGACATTTCATTATTTCAGTAGTCCGAGGTTCATTTTCTTGTTTTCTTGAATAAAGAATTGGAAAGAACAAAGTCACAGCAGGCTTCATTGTATTTGTTTGTTAATATTACACCAAAACTTATGTTCTTTATAATAAAAAGATCTGAGACAAATTGAATATTTAGCTTGAACTGTTCACGGACATCAGTGCAGAATGTTTTCACAATGTGGCATGAGAACAGAACAATCTGTGGGATTTTCAAATGTATTTCTTTTGTTTTGGGTGGTATAGGTAGATACATTACTTTTAATTTTTAAAAAGGAGTATTTCCCTTTTTTTTTTTAAATCAAGGATACCTTTTTTCATTAGATCTGTGTAAAAATACTTCCTGTCCTATTTAACTGGGAATAACATTTATTTGAGATTGTTAAAAATCAATTCATAACTGCATTTTTTATACTACTTGAATGCAAGACGAAGGTAGTTATCATTTAAAGTGTCATTGTATCTTATGTTAGGAATCCATTACGTTTGGTAAGTTTCTTAGTGGACTTAGAAGAAAATCTCTCCATCCACTAAATCACTTAAAAACCATATGTTACTTTTAATCCAACCTGTATATTATAAAGATTTATTTTCATGTAAAATTAACGTAATCTTCTCACAGAGATGTGCTGTTTGGAACCACAAACTGTATAATCAATTTACACAGTATTTGTTTGGAACATAGACTGTATAAAACTTGGAATTGATACCACCCTATTCTGTCATCTCATGGAAGCTTAGTCTCGCGAGAACAAACGGGCTCCGTCATACGCCATTAAAGCGAGGATCCCCTGCGCGAGGGCAACGACCACAGAGCGACCGTTAACCGGGCGGAGCGACCATTTTCCACTAATAACCCTCTGAACTGCTGCCACACCAGGTAAAAACTCATCTTGTTCACATGCTTTATCCACCTGCATGATTGAAGCCCGTGAAGAGGCGGGAAAAAGCCGAGAAAACAGCGCGCGAGGCCTGCACGGCTTTAGCTAGCTTCTCCATGGAGGAGCAGCTGTTTGTTAACGGCTCAGGAGTCGTTCACCTGACGTTAACCTGAAAGGGGATACAGTCTTGGACTTAAAGACATGTGAACGGGAGTTTAACTGTGACTGTGCTTTAGTTGTTAGCTTTAGTTAAAGCTTAGCTGAGTGACTTGCAGTCCGCGTGTCTTTGTAGCTGTAACTTGGTGAGTGACTGTTAGGGCTCATCAGCAGCAGCAGCAGGTGATTAAAACCTTTGATTTGATAACAAAATAAAGCTGAACTACTTCACATTAGATTTTCTTACTTTTAAGAGGCTTTAAGAGGAGACTTAGAGCAGCTGTGGACTGTCTGTAGGTCACAGAACTGACCCCAGAGCTACTAAATACAGACTTATCACCTGTTCCACTATTTCAACTGTTTTTTCGTATTTGTCCCACTTCTCACATTGGTCTCCTTTTCCTTCAAATATTATGCTGCAGGAGTCCAAAACTTTGATAGGTACTTGGTTGTTTACATGTCAGTTTGAAGTTTTCACTGTATTTCTCGTGTGTGTTTGCAGACCAGCAGCACTATGGCAGATGACCTGGACATCGAGGCGATGCTGGAGGCTCCATACAGGAAGGTGAGAGTCAGTTTGTCCTGTGTGTTGCAGAGACTGTCAGCCTGACTCTACTGCTCCAGGTCCTCAGATGGGAACATCGTTTCATATGATTGTTTACACACAGGTTCAAATCTCCTTCTGGCAGTCCCAAAGCTCCTGTGCAAACAGCACCAACACTTAGACTTTACTGACGATCAGGGCCTTCAGCCAAACTGAGTGAAATACAAACAACAAAAAGTAAATAACTTTTCCGATGGGAAACTTACAAGACTTCAAGCAGGACAGGCAGAGAGTTGAAGGGGAAATCGAAAGATATTTAATGTACAAAATAGGTTATAGGCTCACCTCTAAAGTAAATAGTTAGATTAAAGATAGTCTAGTAAACTGGAAAAGTTTTGATAAGTCCGGGTTTTTAGCTGGGGAATCTTTGTTTGAGCAGGTTGTCATGTTGAAAGCTCTTCAGCAGGGCTTGGATTACGTTGTATTTATATGTAAGTTGTTTTTTTCTGGCTTAATTCAGAGAGCACACGGCAGTGGAAGCAGACTGCTTGAGGGCTTACCTAATGGAAAACACTATCTTACCACTCAGTCACACTGGCGCCCCAGGTTCGGACAGCTTTACTTCAGTAAATCAGAAATAGATGCCGGCTGAGTGCTGGAGTACAAGATGGAAGAAAATCCTCCCATGTGTCAGAAACAGTTTCTCATCCAGTCTGAAAGATGTGTCAGTGTGCTACCACACTCAGTAACCCAATCTGGATGATGACTGACTATTTTGGATGGTTATTATCTCTTCCTCTGGTGAAGTACACCTTATAGTACATTTTTCTACTTGTTGTAGTTGTGCATTTTTGGCTTTTTTTGGGAGAGAGAAGAGAAAAGTGTGTGTAGAGTGGAATGAAGGGAATTTTTCTTTGCTTTAAATCTTGAATCTAGTGAATCTCATGTTTCTGTTTTTAATTATTATTGTTTCATCAATAATGCATGGTCCTTTCATTACAACAATATCCAGATAGTTGATTTTTTTAAAACAAAAGTCAGATTAAATCATTTTCAACTTTGGTTTATAGTATTTTTAAAGTGTAATTGGTCTTCATTGTTGTAATTTTAGAAAACTATTGAGACACTCTTATGATACATTCAGCTAGTTGAAGGAATCTGAATAAAGTATTTTACTGCAACTAAAGGTATGCAACTACATGAAGTTTGGTTTGTAGTAAAAGGTTTGTTCAACTTAATCTGATTGGGATTTTCCCCTTTTTGTTGCAAATTTTAGAGTCCAACCAAGGAGTCTGCTTAAATCATTACACTGGTGTAATTTTACACATCAGAGGATTGAATTGAATAAGAATATTGAGATGTATATTGTGTATCATTGTATAGCCAAAAAGATATTGAGGTACTGGTTTTGGGCCCTATCTTGCAGCCTTACTGCACAGTATGATTTTAGTATCGTCATTGCAATATGTGGATGTGCTCTATTCATCTTGCAACTTATATAATATATCACAATATGTTTGAGCCTTTCACTGAAGTTCCTGTAGCCTGTCAATGCCCAAACACACTACCAACAAATCTGAATAAACATCCATTTATATATTTTACCACATGACATGCACCAACTTACCTTCTCTGCGCTCTGTCATCTCACCCACTGTTATCAGGGTCGGGCAGAGTGATGTGCAGCGTGAGGGGTTGAGCGACTGAGAGGGGGAACAGTGAATGTAAACCGAGCATCGCAGGAGTTTGGATAGTCTGATCTGACAATCCTTTTACTTTTGGTTAATATCACATATGGTGCTTTATTCAACACTTTCAGGGTTAAAAGCAGCGGCTTCCAGATCTGTGCTTTGTTCAGCTTTGTCTGAGTGTCTGTTATCATCATTTCAGGGAGGATTCAGCAGAGTGAAGCAGTAAACTCCAAAAATTATCGTATTATCATTCTTTCCAAAAATCTTGCGGGCGTACAGTATAGAAAGACAATCCAGACTTAATCCCAGAAATGTTGGATTAAAAATAAAGTGGATTACCTGATTTGGCTCACTGATAACCAGATACAGCCCTTGAACCTGGTGTCATCACGGTCATTGAAGCAACATTCTTGAGTATTTTTCTCCATTCGTGGTGATTAGGGATGGAACGGTTCACAAAATCTACGGTTCGGTTCATATCACGGTTTTGTGGTCACGGTTTTCGGTTCGGTTTGGTTTACACTGTTATTGTTTTTATCACCCAAATACCATATATTCCAATAATTCACTCTTAACATTTTATTTTTAACCCTTTTTTTTTTTCATTTATAGTCATGTGGGTGGCTGCGGGTAGTGAAAGTTGTCCTCTCCTACCCGAGTCTCTTCTTGCACTGCCAAGTGACACACTGGGATGATGTCTCCGCAGATGAGCTAACATGTTGGATGTGTTAGCGTTAGCATAAACAACGCGTGTTCTACAGTGCTTGCACACAGTCACAGTTTTCTCCACCACTTTCTTACCGCCGTCACATCAGGTAACGTTACATCCAAAGTGATCCTAGACGGGAGACCGATAGGATGCCTCAGGGGCATCCTCTATCTCTGGCTGTTTCTCCTCTCCGCTTGTCATATCCACAACACACACGCCTCCGATAAACAAAGGGGAAAAAAAAGCTGAACAGCACACATGCGCCCCGAACCGCGTCAGGAAAACTGAACGGTTCGGATTTTTTTCATAAACCGTTCCATCCCTAGTGGTGACCCAGTGGTGATGTCAGGTCAGCATAGTGCATCGTCATTAGAATACTGATTGAAAAGAGTCATATTTTTAGCTTTTGAAGATCTAATAAGCTTGTCAAAGAACATTCAGCCAACCTTTAAACCTGTCAATGTTCATCTGGAAATGAATTAAAGACGCTTCAGGAAAGAGAGACTTTACTGCTCTCCAGTCTTTTTATAGTTATGAACACTTGTATTTATTAGTGGTCACATCAGACCAAAGGATGTTTGCCATCTCTGAGCAGTAGAGTCAGCCTGACACTGATGATGATGATTGTGATGATGATGATGATCGTGGCGTTCCTCTACAGACTGTCATGAATAAATGCCCATCTATCTCTCTTTGTAGACTTGCCTAACGATTTCTCACCTCTACTCCCCTGAATGCCAGTGTGATCTGTCACAAACATGAAGGTAGTAAAATGCCCCCATCATGCATTGCTGTTCTGTGGTCCCCATGGTAACTTGACTGTGGTCCCCTTGGTAAATGTGTCACCTGGTTTTGGCCCTACCTCCCTGATGTGGAGCAGCTGAGGATTCTGGGAGATGAAGTGTCAGAGGGGGTCAAACAGAAGAGCAGTTAGAAGCTGTTTAATCACAGGTGGATCATCTCACTGCATGGCTGATAGCATCACAACAGGCCATTTAGCCTTTAGCTTAGCATAAGCATCACCCCACATCCCAGCTGAGAGGGGCCAAAGGTGTCATGAGTCCAGAGTCAGGGTCAGGGTGACAGTGGGGTGGGAGGGGCTTAACCAGGGGAGCTACAGGTGAGTTCTGGAGGACAGTTACAGACACAAGGCCACATACAGCAAACAAGTCCCCCAATAGGTGAGAAAGGGAGAGAGAAAGAGCGAGAGAGGTGGAGCTTTAGAGTGGTGGGGGTGTCCTTGGTTCTGGTTGTGGGCTGAGTTGAGTGACTAAGACTCCTGTCTGCTTCAGGGCCCTACAGAGGAGTCCCAGCACCCAAAACCAGCACAGCATCCACCCGGCTGAAGACGAGCTGGACTGTGGAGTGTCTGTCTGCTGCCGGAGCTCCATCCACACTGACCCCCCCACAGACAGAGCCCGGACTGCAGCCTAAAACTGACTGACTGTCCCAGACTGACCTCTGACCCCTCAGCTTGACTCCTCCTCCCCCACAGAACAATGTGTATAAATGTGACTCATTAAATTTTGTCTATATTCTCTCTTGCCCCTCCCCTCTCCCCCCCCTCCTGACACCTGAATGTTGCGTCTGCCTCCTCATGCTGTTCTCTGTCGACCTTAGGAGGACACCAAGAGCCAGAGCCCCAATGGACACGAGGACCGCAGCAAGAGGTAACACCTGTTAGCACCCGTCTGCTCCTCCCTGCACCTGCTGTTCACTCCCTCTGTTCTGATGGGTCATGGTGGTGTTTGTTTCTACCACTGGCATGTCTGACAGATCTGTGGGAGAAACCTGGTGATGAATCAGTCACTCTTTGCTATCAAACATCCTGCTAAAGGCAGAGATGAGCTTGTTTATCACTGTTGTGATGTGTCACCACTCAGAGCACAACATGAGAGGGCGGTGTGTTTTTACACCTTTCTACAGGAGTACGACAAAGTGTCCAAGCTCAGCCCACCTCTGTGAAAATCAGAGAGCCAACAGGACAGAAATGGAAGGAAGTGTGATATTTTACAACCACAGTACAGACTGATTCTCTCATTCACAGAATGGTAAATGTCAGGTTGAACAAGTTACATCAGAATCTGTTTTGACCAGAGCAAAGTAGAGAAACATTCAGTGTGAGAGAGCTCCTGCATCAACTTACAGACTGGTTGGTGGGGGGTTTAACTTAACCAACTTCTGAAGGATGTCCAGAAGGGTACCCTTCACTTGGAACACTTAAAGAGTTGTGGCTATGAATGCTCACAAGCAACCTTTTTGGCCACGATGAGGATGTTTTCTTGAATAAGAAAGTTGTTTTTATTTATCTTTGATCAGCGTGTAATTCTGAAAGACAAAGATGGAAAATAATCTGGCAACTGAAAACTGTTGTCATTCAAATCAGACCAATCATCATTGATTTGTTATATACCTTCTCAAGTCCAGAAATTTGGAAAAATAGCTATCAAAAATGTGTTTCAGCTCTGAAAGACTCCAGTCAGACTCCTACCTGAACCTGTCACATTTTTTAACAAAGATGGTGCCAGTGCTAGTTCCTGGCTAACGCCTGACGTGGCACCTGTTCTTTTTGTTTCAAATGACAAAGAACTGGCTCCAAGTGCTAAAAAACTGGTGCTTAGCAAACATCAACTCTTCGCTGGGCCAGAGTGAAGCAGCAATCAGAGGCTGGAGGCCTGGATACTGTGACCAACAACCAGCTGTGAAAAACAACTATTTTTACAGATAAAGGCTAAGAGCAGCTTTTCAAGCAAACTTGAAATGTTGGTGAAATTGACGCAGCATTTCTCCTCTGCTCTGTATCACACACACCATAGTTCTGCCCCAGTGCACACAAGCACATATGTAAGTGCCCTCCTACTCCCACTGTGCTCCTTACAGGCAACCCAGGTGTGTCTTTTTCTTTTTAAATTACTGGACTTGTCTGGTGAATGTGGCTCATATTCAGTCTAACAACACACTTTTTATCAAAATGAAGACCCACACACTTACTTCTATTTCTGTCTTTGCAGTGTAACAAGGCTTGTGATATGAAACGTGATTATTACACAATTCTGTCTTGTTGTTTTGAATCTTTTATTGATTGCTGATTTTGGTGAAGCGATATGTCCTGCAGTCTTTATCTGTCAGAGCATAAAAGCTCTGTTTGGCTTGATTCTCAGGGCCTGTGTGCAAAGATGTAAATTACTCTGTAGTTTGAAAGAAGATGGGCTTTGGTCTCAGGCTGGGCTCTGATTGGCTGCTGTGTCCCAAACAGGAAGAAACGCAGCCGCAGCAAGGACAGGAAACAAAGCAGAAGTCGAGACAGGAAGAGGAGCCGGGAGCGTAAGGGCAGCCGCAGCAGAGAGAAACGAAGAAGTCGCAGCAGAGAGAGACGTGGCAGCAGAGAGAGGGGGGGGCGCTACAGAGACCACCACAAACAGTGAGTCCCCCAGAGATCATTTCAGTCAACACATGATCAGTTTTAGAGCCCAACATGCAGCACAACACTGTCTCTTTATTAAGACTGAATCTTTTCAGAAATGCCAGCAAAACCTGACTGTTCCTTTGTCTGTTTCTTTCCAGCCGGCGAAGATCAAAGAGTAAAAGTCCAGTCAAGAAGGAGAAGAGTCCCATCAGGTGAGAGTTTGTGGCTAATTTTTTCTTTCCTAATTTGGGTTTTATTCTTTTATTTTTTTTCTATTATTGAAGAAGAAAACATACTTAAAAGAAACATTTCAGAGAAACAAGTTAAAAGAGAAAGCCAACAAAGTTTGAAGTATCAGAAAGTAGCAGCGTGTGTTTTCAGCTCATCATTCTTGTTCTCAGATAGCTGAAATATCCTCATTAAACTAAGAACCAGCGTGTTTCAACTTGATTCAGAGAGGTCTGCAGCCGTTCAGAAGTTTTATTCTGTTTGTTCTTTTTTGTGTGTTTTTTTTATCAGGCTGCCGATAGATAATCTGACTCCAGAGGAACGAGATGCTAGGACAGTGTTCTGCATGCAGCTGGCAGCCAGGATACGACCTCGAGACCTGGAGGACTTCTTCTCTGCTGTGGGGAAGGTAAACACCAATATGCCGTGTTAAAAATTCAAACTAAGCTCATCAAGTATCCAGATTCTTAGCAGATTCTTAATGCCAAAGGAAACACTGTGAGAGAGTGTGAGCTTTTAGAGAAGGTGCACACATGTTTACAGCCTGTTACAAAAAACACTTTAGGCCCAATTGTTCATTTCTTCATTTTTAAAAACTTTGCTGTGATGAATTTATTTCTAACTGAGTCTTTTAGACTCTAGTTTTAGGGTGAATTCCAATTCCTGTCTTTACCCTCAATCTTAACCCTCAATCTTAGGGTGAATTCCAATTCCTGTCTTAACCCTCAATCTCAAAATGCGCACTCCCACGAAGTGCAAGTGCTGTCCCGATTCTCAGAATGTTAAGGTTGAGGGGTAAGACTGAGGCTGTATCTCCCTCAATATTGAGATTTTCCGACACCACCCTTGGGACTAAGGGCTACCCAGAATGCATTGCGTATTGTCGGTGAATAAACATGGCATCCAACGCGGCAGAGAAGGCGAGCTACAAATTAAGTATTTTCTTTGTTAATGGAGATATAAATATTACAAAAACCATTGTATTATCTTAGTTTAGACTAGGGCTGCACAATTAATCGCAATCGCAATCGCGATATGAGAACGTGCGATTACCTAATCGCACTTAAGGCTGCGATTTGCGATTTAACTAGGTGTGCGCATGCGTCCCTGAATCCTACAATCTGCCCTCTGTTTGGAGTCTGTTTCGTCACGCCCATCACTGCCATCTATGCATCACTGCTCCAAGAATCGGTGTGTGCATGTGTGAGTGCGCGCGCGTGTGTGCAGTCTGTTTGGTCACGTGATTTTCCAGGAAGCTGAGAAATAGTTGAATGAGGAGCAACGATGCGCAAACAGAAAAGGAAAAGGTGACGAAAAAACACGCACGTTAGAAAAGTGTGCTTTTTGACAATCGGTGCCAGGCCTGGAGTGTCACATCTGCAGAGGATCTGAGAGTCTGTCTGTTAAATAAGTCAGGTCCACAAAGTGATACAGGATTCAAGACAGAAGAAATGCACTGATCTGTTGGTCTCAGTTAAGTACCAACTAGAAAAAAATGAACAAGGTTTTGTTTGCTAAAGCTTATGTATTAATTCAGTTAACTATTCATTAATTCACTCGTAAACCGTTTCAAAAAATGATTCTCACTGTTCTTGGGTCAAATATTGATATGTTATTAAAATGTAATTGATCAAGATTAATAAATTTCAAAGACTCCGATTGATACGTTAATTTTTTTTATCAAGTCCCAGCCCTTATATATATATATATATATATATATTCTGTTCAAATTATGTGTGTAAATAACTCGAGCCCACAGTTATGTCTCATTGCTAAATGTATATTTTTTTAGGGGGGAATAATCAATTATTTAAACTGTTATTTTGAAAAAGTACTATAAAAGCCTTATCATTTGTAATTACTTAATACTTGTATGTTTTAAGTTAAGAAATGCATACTCCAAAATAATTATACAATACTAACATACTCTGCATGTTCATTGTTAATCAGGGAAAAAGCCCCATGTCACCATTTATCAAATCGCAAATCGCAATCGCAAATCGCAATAATGTTCACCATAATCGCAATCGCAAAATTTTCCCATATCGTGCAGCCCTAGTTTAGACCCATTTTATGGATTATTTACCTCGTTGTTGCATAACATTTATTTTTATTTTACCATCTTTTGTCAATAGTGTCCGGTGCGGACAAGCCATGGTGCTGTCGTTTAAGTTAGTTAACGTTACAAAATGGTCATTTTTCTCCGTGGTAATGTAATTGTTTTATCAAGATAACAGCCTATATAACATGCTTGTGCTGATAATGGTATAAGATGACCGGGCTGATGTCATCTCCTGTAGCTGCAGAGTTATCTAACGATAGTTATAGCTGGTGTTTACCTTTCAATAAACTATGGTTTGCTGTGACAGCTGAATATGTCTGTGGTTGTGTTATTTATACAGATATTTTTTTGATAACGCTAACCGAAGGAATAACTGACAGACAGTCCACAACAATTTCATTTGCATTTAAGGGGTGTCCCATTTCTAAGTCACAAGATAGACCTTAACACTTGGTTTTGAGGGCTACTAAGATTGAGGGTTAAGAAAGGAATTGGAATTGGGCCTTAGACTCAAGGACACAGAGGGCTGTGTCTGTTTAACTGATTGGCTGATCAGCTGTGGTCTCGCTCCAGGTTCGAGATGTGAGGATGATCTCTGACAGGAACTCCCGCAGGTCAAAGGGCATCGCCTACATCGAGTTCATGGAGGCCAACTCGGTCCCACTTGCTATTGGACTGACGGGGCAAAGGCTGCTGGGAGTTCCAATCATTGTACAGGCTTCACAGGTACACACACACACACACACACACACACACACAGATCAAGTGTTTTAATGGGAATGGTCTCCTGAATTTGGTCAAAGCAATCTAAATGAATCACATCACAGTACACTACTGTCACTTGACGTTTGTTTGTTTGTGTGTGTGTGTGTGTGTGTGTGTGTTGCTCGCAGGCAGAGAAAAACAGAGCAGCAGCGGCAGCAGCAGCCAACAACCTGCAGAAAGGTTCAGCAGGACCTATGAGGCTCTACGTCGGCTCGCTGCACTTCAACATCACCGAGGAGATGCTGCGAGGAATCTTCGAGCCGTTTGGACGGGTCCGACATGCCCTCACATCTTTGAACTAACAAACACACTCACAGACTGTTAAAATACACTCTTATTTTTAAAGCTCTAACTCACACACTTCTGTAGATAACTGCTACATTTACCGTGCACAGCTCTGCACACGTACAGATATCGCAGGACGGTGTCTCCACTCCAGAAAGAAGAAGTAGAAGTTCAGTTTTGCAATAAAAACACTGATGGATAATAGCAGCAGCAGCAGCAGCTTACTGATTAAATGTACTTCTTTTTATATTTACCTATGTAAACACGCACTGAGGTAAAGTGTGTTTTCTCTCCCAGATTGAGAGCATCCAGCTGATGATCGACAGTGAGACTGGACGCTCCAAAGGTTACGGCTTCATCACTGTGAGTCCTTGATCTCTGCCAAAATACAACTGCCTGCATACTGTGCGTATGTGTAAAGATTTTGAAAGCCAGGTTGATCTCTCAGTTTTCAGACGCAGAGTGTGCAAAGAAAGCTCTGGAGCAGCTGAACGGCTTTGAGCTGGCGGGTCGACCAATGAAGGTGGGCCATGTGACGGAGCGGGCCGACGGCTCCACTGCGTCATCTTTCCTGGACAGCGACGAGCTGGAACGCACAGGGATCGACCTGGGAACCACGGGTCGGCTGCAGCTGATGGCCCGACTCGCAGAGGGTGAGACCTGCAAACAAATCACACACTCACCTGTAACACCGTCACTTTACATCAGACATGAACATCCTTCCTTTAAACAGTCCTAATAACACTTTCCTGGGTTTGTGTGTGTGTGTGTGTGTGTGTGAACAGGCACAGGTCTTCAGATCCCCCCTGCAGCTCAGCAGGCTCTGCAGATGAGTGGAGCCATCGCTATTGGAGCCATGGCTGCTGTGTCAGGTACACAAACACTGTTTGTTTATTGACTGTGTGAGTTTCTGCTGCATCAACCACACACCAACCAACTCCAGCTTCACAGTTCAAACAAATTTGTAAGACTCCAATCCTTTAATCCTCTAAACTACTTTAACAACCTCGGCCAGTGAGGTTCAGCGGTTACAGGTCTTCA
Organism: Thalassoma bifasciatum; assembly: GCA_008086565.1. Lineage (NCBI taxonomy): Eukaryota > Metazoa > Chordata > Actinopteri > Labriformes > Labridae > Thalassoma > Thalassoma bifasciatum. The sequence continues at coordinate 105,143 of RPOG01001134.1, forward strand.
AAAGTCAGACATGAAGAAGAATAGACAGCTGTGCTTTTCATGGTTCACCTCAGAGGAGTTCTCCAGTCCTTTCACTCCTCTTCAGTCTTTTGTGTGTTATCCTGCAGCAGTGGTTTCAGTGCTGGCACCGTGTACATGCATGAAGGTTCCTTTCTCCACCAATCCATCCACTGTGGCGAGTAAAACAAGTGGTGTAATGGGATGATTTGTGACCAAGAAAACCATAGACCAGCCCTCTGCCTGTTCTCGTGTCACCAAAAGAGCAAACTTTACAAGCTGTAGAGCCTCCTGTCAAAGCAGACGTGAATGTTTACGTAGGTCACAGCAAAAATGACTAAAATTTGCACTTATTCCTCATGATAATGTTAAACTGTGTGTGTTTCTGTGTGTGTTTCAGCTGCCATGAATCCAGCTCTCAACATGAACATGAACTCTGCTCCCATGAGTCTCCCTTCCCAGCCGCTCGCTACACACTGCTTCCAGCTGTCCAACATGTTCAACCCCAACAGGTACACACGTCTTAGCTTGTCTCCACACCTGTCTGTGTGTATCACCTGTCTGTCTCTCCTCATACTGTACAGTGTGTTCACACAGAAACAGCTGCCTGCAGCAGAGGTTTCAAACTCACAACCTGCCACTTGGTATCAGTCTTAAGAGAAATCCAGCCCACTGTGCTCATGACCCACTCCCCTGTCAATATCAGGAAGAAATATCTGATTTCTAAGTTGACCCTAAATGCAGCATAACCAGTATGTAAACCTGAGCGGGAAAAAACAAATATTTGGCGTACTGCTGACGACCTCAAAACATTTGTTAATCAAGGTGTGTATTTCAAAGACCATGCAAAAGTTTGAAGTCAGGCAAATAAGTGGGAGAATGATTATTTCTTTGGAGTTTAAGTGGAATCACACCTGTCTCACAAAGAGAAAGTTTCTGTTCGTGAGCAGTGTAACCTCACACAGCGTTGCTCAGCTGAATGTGGAGCAGTTTGCAAAGCACCAGGGAGATAAACAGACACCACGAGCTGCACAGCTAAAGAAAGAGCTGCTGACACAACAAAGTTTACTCCGAGAGCAAGAAAAGAGGCAAATCAAAGACTTGGTGATTTCCATCTTCAAGACAAACTGAAGGTTTCAAAGTTCACCTCCCTCAGAGCAGATATGGCCCAGCTGACTGAAGAAGCTCTCAGGTGTCTGGTAGCAAGAATTCAGCAAGAAGAGACCATTTTGACTCAGATAGTTTATGTTGAAACATCCAGTTGTTCTAAAAGTTGAACGCTTTTTTTCTTGTCCTTTTGTGGAACACCTGAAGTCGCCCACTTGTGTCAAGGTTTGATGCTCAGTGGCCCTTGGGTAATTGGAGTGGGAGACCCCTGACCTAAAGCCTTTTACCTGAAACCCCCACCTGCCCCCCAACAGGTCACAGCTAATGAGTCAAGACACATTTATCGTTTAATCTATCAGTATTTCAGTTTGATTGGATCCTATCAGAGTCATGGTCCTCTGGATTTCTGTGTGTTGTCTCTGTAGTATTAACCAATCAGGTGACAGCAAGAGGAACACAACCCAGTGTAGTGACATCTTATGATTTGTAACGTAACAAGGATTTTTTACTCTCTCTGATAGGGCTAGGCAATTAATCGCAAATTAGATAAAATCACAATAAGTCCTGTTGCAATATTTCTATGGCAGACAGAGCAATATTTTTATAACCTGACGTGTCAAAACAGCAGCTGCATTTTGCATTTTTTGCAGCAGATGTTTTCCATTCTACACCAGTGTTACTCAGCCCTGCTCAATCAATAAGACAAACTGAAAACTATTTTTACAAAAGAATCAATCTAAGTGGTAAAAAGAAGCAAAAACTGCTCAGAGTAGCAATAAAACTCAGGTTGTTTCAGATCAAATCAGATTAAATAAGGACAAAACAGTCAGTTAATCTCTGATATCTCTCTACTGACACCAAATGCATACTGGGCACTGTGTGTGTGTGTGTGTTGATGGGCAGCTGTGTGTGTGTGTTTCAGTGAGGAGGGTTCGGGCTGGGAGACAGACATCCAGCATGACGTCATCGAGGAGTGTAACAAACACGGAGGAGTCGTTCACATCTACGTGGACAAGAACTCTGCTGAGGTAAACGTCACACTCCACTTTAATCTGAGCGCATGTGTGTGTGCGTGTGCACATGATGTTGTTCATGTACAATGTCATAGGTAGTGGGCCTGTTTGACCTTTGACCTTCTCTGTTTTAAGGGGAATGTGTATGTGAAGTGTCCAACTATCCCTGCTGCCATGGCCGCTGTCAACGCTTTACACGGAAGATACTTTGCTGGTAAGACTTCCTGTCACATGACACCTGTCCTCTGAGCTGACCACCAATCAGAGAGCTGCTCTGACTTCTCATGTATCGTTGCAGGTAAAATGATCACTGCAGCGTACGTCCCTCTGCCCACCTACCACAACCTGTTCCCAGAGTCAGCCACCGCCACTCAGCTGCTGACCCCGCCCCCTCGACGGTGACTCACCAACATCAATGCCCTCTGATTGGACACTGGACTTCCTTTTTTAATCTTTCCTTCCTATTGGCTGACTTGGCGGAGCCAGGGGGACGCTGTTTGTTTTCATCCCGTTTACTTCCTGTTGTGAATTCTCATTAGCATTTCTGGGCGTGGCCTGTTTTAGTATCGTCCAATGTTTGAGCTCCGTGAGCTGTGATGAGGCCGGCAGATGAAGGTGGTTTCAGCTGATTGGTTGGTACTGAAATGTTTTCTAATCAAGAGTATGATTTTTGTTAAGTCCTTGATTAAATTTTATTTTGAAGTCACTGAGCTGCTGTGTTTTATTCTACTAAAAGAGTGTGACACTGATGGTGTGTTAACATCAGTGTTTGTGTAGAAGTTCCTTCTTTTTGACTACATAAAGATGGATGACCACTCCTCTTCTGTTCCTGAAGCGAAACCATAGTTCACTTTCACAGAAGTCTGTTACTGTTAGCGTTCTAGTTAACATGTATTCCTGCCACCTGCTGGAGTGAGGCAGCTAACGACACTGTGGTGCACGAGATCGAGGTGAAGTGATGAGAGAAACAACAGTAAATCCCACTTCTTGTCATAAGAGACGTTTATGTGTACAAAACTCATTTAAGTCCATTTGGAACACTTTTTTCAGACCAAGCATAAATTATATGGAAGTGTTTTTTCCATCCTCTGTAAAAAAAATTTAACCCACTCAAAATGTATTTTCAATAAACATTACTTTGGTGTAAGGTTAAAGATCAAATATTGAGTTGGGCTGCAGTTTAACCTTACTTCATAAAACGGGACCCTAAAATCTCTTCCTGAATTTTTCTACATCAATTTAGAATCTTTTTTTAAAACAGAAAATACTGAAAGGACTAAAAGCATACGAACACATACAAAAAAATACTATTACCTAAAAAGACTCCACACTGAAATGCTCCTCCCCTACTTAATTTCTCTAATTATTTACCTTCAGTTTTACAATTTCTCTTGTTGTGTTGTTCCTATATCTTCAATCAAATTGTATGAAATGCTTCATCTTACAAACCTTTGCATATCAATAACTCAAATTTCAATATGTAGCCATAGTTTGTTTCTTGCATTCATAACAAAGTTTTTTTTTTTAAATGTTAAGATACTGCTTTCTGATTGGGTGAAGGTCCTGGGATTTTTTAAACCAAAACTGCTCTAAAACTTGGAGGGGGAGACATTCACTGCCTAGAATCATTGAGAAGGCTGTGCGGACACCCTTTTGTACTTTGTGGATGGTTCACCCATTTATCAGAAACAGAGGTAAGATGTGTTTTGCCACAGTGTCAACAAGAGGAAGTGAAATCATTATAAAAGTGGAGTACTTCTTACTGTGGATTGGTTTCATACGACTTCATTTCTCTGTCTCTTTCGAAAAACAAATAGTTTATTAGTTCTTGTGAAGTTGTTTTGATAACACCTGGTTCTGAAAGACAAAAAGCAAAGATATCAGAACAAAGTTTATTTAAAGAAAAGTAACACCAAGGTGAACAGGAAGTGAGGACCATGTAAGGGCTGGACCAGCATCAGCAGTCCATGCATATCACAAACATACATCTGCAACAAGGACATGACGTCTAATCAATGACATATAATCGCCGTGACCCGCTCCTCTTGATCATTGTTTTAATGAATAGTGAAGGTGTTAGAGAGCAGTGTCAGACCAGAATGACTTAAACAGTAACTTAAGTTGCGTCCATGTTCTCTGTGTTCTCCATTGAGCTCACTCTGATGAGACTGTACCTCTTGTAAACAGATGCTTCATGATGACGCAGGAAGGACATGCATGTGTCGGTAATCATGCTTAAGTCAGGTTCATATTGGAGTAGTGTGTCCACAAGGGCTGTAGGGGGTGGGGGTGGGGGCACAATCCTTGAGTGCAGCATGGTTCAGATGGCCTATGGGACCAGTTTGAAACAATCTTTATTTATCTATCACCCACTGAGTCTACATCACGTTGGTCCCTGGGGGTGGCCTGTTTAAATGTTGAGCTCGTTCAGGTGGATGACTGTGATGGTGATGTCATCACGGTACCTCCTGGCAAGATCCACTGGCAAACTCAGCATCTTGGCCAGACGGTTTGGAGCTACAGATCCATACCCATCATCCCCGAGGGCGTGGCGGAGCAGGTGGGTGGAGGCATTTTGGTCCTCCTGCACTGACAGGACCCGGCCTTTCCTTTCCAGAAGGAGGTGCTGCAGGCTGCCCAGTGTCATACCACCACTGGGGATTATGGGTCCCTGCTGCTGGAGGCCTGTCAAGTAAAAAGTTTAAGTTATGAACTACTTTTTTTAATCTGAAGATTAAAAAAGTTCTCCAGAAAATCATTTGGGTGGTCAGTGTAGCTCAATGGTTGAATCATACACCCCATGTACAGAACCCTGATTGGTCTGAACACATCTTTGCTGATCTCAGTCCTCTGACCTGTCAGAAGTTCCCCCACCAGCTGGATCACTGTCTGTCGATGCATCAACTCCCAGAGTCCATCAGTGGCCAGGACCAGGAACTTGTCAGAGGGCCTGATGTGGTGCTGGGTGACCTCCGGTACAGCGCTCAGGTATGGTGGTGTCAGGTAGTTCTGCGGCGAGGTCCTGACCGCCTCATTGACCACGGACATCACATCAGGTCGCGTCTCATAAAGTCGATTCAGCATCTCTGGGCTCCATTTGAAGCGAACGTCACCAAACGCCCTGAAAGGCAGCAGCAGACCCAGCAGGCGATCATGGCGAACCACCGTCCTCCACTCAGACTGGGGGTGTTCTCCCAGAATCCTTTGCAGCTCGTCTGGGTTCTGTGCGTTGTGGTCGTTGGTGAGGCTGACTGCTGACCAGCTCCCGTCCGACTCCTGTACGCCCAGCACCGCCCGGCTGTCGCCCAAATTGGCCACATGTAAGACACTGTTGGAGATGTGGGCGACACAGGCTGTGCAGCCAGACAGCGCCACCCTGAGGGGGGAGGAGAGAGACATGCCCTCCCCAGGAACAGTCAACCGCCTGTGGACAAAGACAGAGAAAAAAATACGAGAAAAAATCACTTTAGAGTGGAGTTTTAAAAGAACTGTTGATGCTTCCAAAGCAAGAGAAGGAAATTCAAAGTTATAACAACGTTGTTTCAAAGAGTCAAGATGTGGAGAGAGAAGGATCAACAAGAAACTCAAAGAGGAACAGTCCAGAAGAAGTCTGTCAAAGCCGTAAGACTTTAAACTGGACCCTGGAAAGAAAACTAATGAGAGAAGTAAAGTTCTAAAGATCAGAGAACGACAAAAGTACAGTAGTTCATGATTTAGCCGAGTCAGGAATTATCAGAGTGAAAGAAGAGCATCACTAGAGCCCTGATGAGACAGAAATGGACTGATGTAGAGGAGACAGAACAAGAAAAACTCTACTTCTACAGAAGAGAGAGAGAGAGAGGGAGGGACCCAGTTTAGAGTTTATTTAACTAGATGTTTAACTGTGTACATTTTTCGTGTCACACCTGCTTTGGCGATGTAAACCAATGTTTGTCATGCCAATAAAGTTTTTTGAATTGAATTGAAAATTGAGAGAGAGGGAGAGAGTGCAGACTGAAGGATGCCAAGGACCATGTGGAGCTGGATTGTGAAAACTAACAAAGTGGAAACAAAGTCTCCTCTGCTCAGATGAGACCAAACCAGAGCTCTTTGGACTGACAGAGAGACACTGCTTATGTTTGGAGAAAGAACAGAGAGAGAGAGGCATCTGCCCTTAGGGAAATTAGTGACTGAGTCAAACAAAATGAGGACCTGGGTGAAGACATGGACAGGTGGACCTGAGCCTCCACAGAAATGTCGTAGTCAAGGCGACGAAAAGCATTGACCAGCGCTGATGTCAACCTCCTGCCGTCCTGAAAAGAATCAGAGGAGACATTACACTTTACCACAACGACCCTGAAAAACCTGATTTTATTCATTTGTCTGTTACTTTTTTTTTTAGTCATCAACAAGTGAAGCTAAAACCCTGTCTGAGGGGTCAGGGGTCAGCTGAGGTCTGACATAACTCTATAAAATCACAGACCCAAAAATCCAAACACTGCAGTTCCCTGAGTGTCCACTGGAGTCTGTCTCCATCAGTGAGTCGGTCTCCATAGAGCTCCATGTTAAAGTGAACAGTTTGTATCTCTGTTTCACCTCTCTCCCCCTCACATCTGCACGGCTGAATTTGTTACAGACTGTAACAACTATAAAGTCTGATCTTAGAGGATTTTCCCGGATGTTTTCTCACCTCCTCCTCACCCTCCTCCTCCTCCTCCTCATCTTCACTCTCCAGTCTCTCCTGCCAGTAGTTTCGGAGGCTTTGGAAAGAAGACGCTCTTCCAATAGGAGAGCTGTGGTCTTGTGGGTATTTATGCCACTCCAGCAGAGGTGGTACAGCCCTTTCTTCCTCCACTGCCCGTTCCAGCTCCTCCAGTATCCTCAGCGGCAGCGAGGCCACGGCGATGTAGTAGAAAAGCCTCTGACTGACGGCGTGAGCACATGCCGACCCTGCGTGACCGTCAAACACGCCAAACAGCACGCCACCGCGGCCTGGCAGGCATGTGGCACTGCTCCTGCGGTCCTCACCGGGATGGTTGGATGGTAACATGTTACTGTGGAAGCTCAGAACCCCATGGGAGGCGGGGCCTCTGGGGAGGGTGTGGCTATATTCATTGGCCTGGAAACAGAAGACTCACTCAATCACTGACTCATTCAGCTAAATGGATGATGGCAGTCTGGAAATGATGGGTCTCACCTTTAAAATTTGGCTAATCTGAGATGAGCTCATTGGTCCAGACTCCCACCCAGTCCTGTACTTTCTGCTCCCACTGCCTGCTGGGTAATGGAGTCTAGGGAGCTCGGGAGGCGGCACAGAGGAGGAGAGGGAGCGACATCGCTGAAACTCTAACCTGCAGCGACCAGCGAGGGTTCCTGTTCTTCCAAACATGGCCACTCACTGAGAAAACCAGGCAGGAGACCAACAAATAAAAACAGAAAAAAAGGTTAATTCACCTTTGAACATAAAATACTTTTACATTCATTTTAAAGAGGGGGTTTCTGCTTTCTCTCCCCGTAAACATGGTTATAGAAGTTACAATGCTGGATGTTCAGTTTAATTAATGACTACAGATTTTCAAACCTCTACGTATTCATGTCGTAGAAATCCCCAAATCTGTCTGTAAACTGATCAAACAAAATGATTTAAAAAATACCATGAAATCTTTCACAATACATGCTAAAATGATGAGATCATCAAATAAAAATCGTATAACTGGTTCCTGACACTTTAGAGGGTAAAACCTCAAACACCAAGGTCTACCCATAGCTCTGCCCCCTGTCTAAGCCTCCAGAGGTCTGGCCAATCAGAGTGAAGGGGGTTTGAGGAGCAGGGAGCCTTAAAGAGACAGCAGCTAAAACGAACTGTTTCAGACGGATGAAATAAGGGTTTTCTAAAACACCCGTGGAAGACAAATAAGGATTTTTTTTACTGCTGTAAGTCATGTTAAGATGCTATGGGGCCCCAGAGAAACAGAATAAACACTTAAGTAACACAATATCCCTCTTTAATGTTTGTTTTTTTTCTTGAGCGTGTGTGTAAAAAAAATAAAGGAACAAATAAACATGAAACGGAGAGAAATTGCTTATGAGTTCTACCATGTTTGTTCCTCCTTTTCTTTCTTGATATTTTCTCTTTCATCTGTCATTCATAAGTCACTCCTTTGACTCCACACACCCTCTGCTGAGTGTTTACATCTTAACAAAGAGTTGCTGTTCAGTACAGTGTTCTCACCTCACAAAAAAAGTTATTCTTCAACCTCACATGAAAAACCTCTTCTTCTGAAAGGAGAAGAAAACTTAATGAGGTTCAGTTCGTCTTAAAGCTGTGTCTCTACAGGCGAAACGGGAAGATTAGAGAAGTTTAAAACTCACCGCGTGTTTCTCTTTTTTTTAACTCTTTGTTTTAATCCTCAGTCAGGTTAAAAGGATTTGAGCCTTTGTCCCCGAGTTGGACTAGTTTCCACAGAGGTCATGACCCCTCGGTGTACCAGGACAGGTGTGCTGCTCTCTCCTGTAGGTTGGTTGCACATTCTCCCCGTCTGTGACCTTTGACTCCTTCACATGTCAGTCAGTAATCAGTAAACCATAAACCTGGTACGGCTAACTTCATGACCCCGCCTCCTCACTGTGACTGAGCTCAGTGTTTGAGGGAAGTCATCTCAGTTTCAATAATTATTTTTAAAGTCAACAAACAGAAGGGAAGAAGCATAAAGTACATGGAAAACGTTAATGCGAATGGTGACGTCTCCTCTGTGAAAGGGATCGATGCTGTTAGAGGAGGTAAAGCTGTAGTGATGGCAGTAGTAGAACACATAGATATACTTTGGTTTTGTTTTTGCACTTGACAGGACATGTCAATTTACACACACAGTCATGGACGAAAGTATTGGCACCCTGGAATTATGACACAATTTTACACAAAACAAATTTGGGCTGGACAAACGTGTTAGCACCATTTTAGAATTGTGGGTAAATCATTTCATTTCAAGCAGGTGATGCTTGTTTAAACTCAGCTGTGGCAGTAACAGGTGCTGGTAATATAGAAATCACACCTGACGCCAGTTTGAATGTATAAAAGTTGACTCAAACTTTGTGTTGTGAGCCTTTGTGTATCACACCAAGAATGGAGAAGAGAAAGAAGAGCCCAGGAGTGTGTGAGACGCAAAATTGTTGAAAAATATGAACATTAGAACTCTCCAGCGCTTTCATCCATGACTGTAATGCAGAGAAAAATAATTTCAGTGCAACAATCAATACATTTATTGATGAAAGATGGGGGCTGTATGAAAATGGACCTCGGGCCATGATTGGCCCCCTGGTCGGACTCTGTTCACACCTGTTGACTGCTCAGGTTTATGAAGTTCCCTGTAAATTCTGTAATAGAGGTGTTGTGTTTGTAATGATGGTAAACAATGTAGTCCTATTTAGTTTTGAATGTTTTAATGTATTTGAAGTTATAAATGAGTGGTTAAAATGATGGGAAATTTATTGGAATTATTGTTAAACACATCATTTTATTGCGCTGAGGCTTTGGGTTGATATGTTTCGATCTTTGACATTTCCGACCGCCCCTGAATGCAGCACAACTTGCGTGTTTCTGCGTGTTTCAGTGTGAGCGCGTGCGTGCGTGTGTGTGTGTGTGTGTGTGTGTATGTGTGTATGTGTGTGTGTGGGACCGTGTGCAGACCGCGTGTGGCGCAGAGGAGGATTGAAAACAAACAGTTTCGGGTCTGAGGTGAGTTTGGGCTCCGGCCGATCAACCCGCTCTTTTCTCCCCGCAGCAGGCTCACTGCCGCCGGAGTGCCGTGTTGCTCCGCCCCGGTGTGATTCATCCGGAGAGGAGGCGCGGCGGAGCGGACAGTCTCCCGCTGTTGGATCCGCTGAGGAACATATGCTAACCAGCTAGCAGACTAGCTGACAGTGTGACAACCATGGCCCTCTTCACAGGCCGCCTCTCACTGCACGAAGAGCGGGGAAACCCGCAGATTTGGGCCAAGAGAGGAGCTGTTCGCCCGGGTAAGAGGCGATCAACCCGGGGCGGGCTGTGGAGCTGGTGGCCGCACAGATGGGTCTGTTAGCGGCGTCAGGCCGTGAAGCACCGAGGGGGCGGTGCTGCCTCTGCTGAATCACAACAACAAACACCAGCCAGCCTGACTTCTACCAAGGAGAATAAACCAGCATTGACTTTAGAAAACTTCACAAACGGGGAATGTAATGAAACATATTCAATGATAAGAACATGTTTAATCCAGATCTGTAACCATCACGAGTTTTCCTCTACTGCACATCTGAGCTGAAAAATACAGAAAAAAGGTTTCACCTGAACTCATCAGTCTGTCAGTCAGCAGCTCCAGGAGGACAGACTGAAACTGTAGATGTAAATAAAGTTTACTGCAAACCTAAACAGATATGTTTGATCTATAAGTAAAGAATAAAGCTGATCTTCTTTTGCTGTCACCTCATCCAGAATAAACAGTCACATCATTCTGCTCTTCACTGACTCTGACCCTGACCAGACTCTGATCTGACTGCTCAAACTACTCAATGAACCAAAACAATGTGCAGACTGGTCATTAGTGGAAGAAATTCAATCATTTTTCATCTCAATCAAGTTTTAGGAAGTGTAGTTTTTATGGGGGTGAAGATAGGCACTCACTCACTCTCTTTCTGTCCATCTGTGTGTGTGTGTGTCCAGCCGTGGTCGTGGTGATGAGCAGCAGTGAGTGTTTTGGCTGTGGCCGCAGCGGTCACTGGGTGAAGAACTGTCCAAGCGGGGGCCGAGGTCGAGGGAAGGGACGCGGCAGAGGAAAAGGTGACTTTGATTCTCTTTATTATTTTACATTTGGCTTCAGTGTGATAATTCAAAAAGCGAGTATTCTGCTTTTTTTGTCTTTATTCTTTCCCTCTGATGTCCCTGTAGTATCTTTGTTCTTTTCTCTCACTGTTCAACTTCTGCTGAACAGCAACTCTTTGTAAAGATGTAAACAATCATCAGAGGGTGTGTGAAGTCAAAAGAATGACATTGGAATTACAAATGATGGTAGAATTATGAAAAAAAAGAAAAGCAAAAACATCTCATCTGCAATTCCTCTCATTTTCATATTTATTTGTGTACAAAAAAAATAAACATTAAAGAGGAGCATAGTGTGTACTCAAGTCTTTATTCTGTTTCTGTGGTGTTCCATAGTATCTGTACAGGATTTACAGCTCAAATACGAACATTCTTTTTCTTTCACCGGTGTTTCAGAAAACCCTGTCTCTTTAAGGCTCCTCACTTCACAAACCCCCTCCACTCTGATTGGGCGACCCTCTCAAAACCTGTCAGGGGGTCGACCTTGTGAAGATCTATTGATGATGTCTTGCTGCTTTTAGATCAGAGTGTTTTGATCCAACATCCAGCGTTGCTACTTTATATCCATGTTTACAATATGGAAAAGCAGACTCCACCTCTATAAAGTATGTTGTAAAATACAAAATGGTACAATAGGTTGAGTTATTGAGTCTTGTTTTTGATGCTTCAGATCAGGGCTGGACAATTAATCACAAATTACAATAAGTCACAATATGGCCTGCTGCAATATTCTAATCACTGACAGTGCAATTTTTCTTTAAGCTGAGATGTGTCCGAACAAATTGTTTTTCAGTAGATGTTTTATTATGTACATCAGTCTGACTCAACCTTGCTCAACCAAAGAGACAAACTGTTGAAAAGCACCTTTGCGAGAGGAACAATCTAAGTGGTGAAAAGTGGCAAAAATGACAAGAAGTGGCACGAAATTGTAGAAAAGGAGTTAAAATGGATGAAAATGGTTGAAAATTGAAAGAAAACGTTGAAAAAAAGCCAGAAAGTAGCAAAAATATTGTCCAAGAAGGGCAAAATGAAAGAGTAAAAGCTGACTAAAATGGGCACGAAGCAGTCACAAGTAGAGAAATGGTATCGACTGCATGAACATACTTTTCAGGTGCCTGACATTTCTTTTTCAAATCAGATTTCCTATTTAAATCTGAAAAGGTCTTCTTTTTTCAAAGTTGTTTATTCCTAGTTGTATTAATCAAATATGTTTTGGTTTTGTTTTTTGTTTTTTTTTGATAAAGATCGACTTATTTATTTATTCAGGGTTAGGGGTTATTCTGTTTTTTTTTTTTGCAACAATTTAAGATCAGGAACCTGAAAATAATGGCAACATAAATTGCAATTGCAATATCGAGAAAAATAATCACCATTAGATTATTTTTCGCAAATATTTTTAGCAAACAGCCCTTCTTCTGATGTTTCTTTGACATCAAGACTGAGAATCTGACCTGTCAGACGTTTGTAGATGTGTCAAAGTAATTTAATCCAAAAATCGACTTTTACCACTGAAAATGACCTTTGTCAAAGAAAAAAAAATGTAATAATATGTATATATTTATACACTACCAGTCAAAAGTTTTAGAACTCCTCAATTTTTCCAGTGTTTTTACTGAAAATGATTCCGTTTAATGTCTCATTGCACTCAGACGTCAAAGCATAATACAAATAAGCAATTGGAGTCAAAAAAGAAATTATGGAATCAATTTATAGACAAAAATGTATTCTAAAGTGTTATCTCATCAAAGTAGCCACCTTTGGCAGATATAACAGCTGAACACACACGTGGCATTCTTTCTACAATAGAAATCAAATATTCTTCAGAAAGTTCTTCCCATGTCTGTTGCAGAAGTTCCCATAAATGTGTGGCACTTGTGGGTTGCTTTGCTTTCACTCTTCTGTCCATTTCATCCCAAACCAGCTCAATGGGGTTTAAGTCTGGAGACTGTGCTGGCCACTCCATGTTTTCAAGTTTTCCAGCTTGTTCTTTTTTCACAAGATGGTTCTGGCATAGCTTGGACTTATGTTTTGGCTCATTATCTTGCTGTAAGATGAACCCCTGACCAACTAGACACATACCAGAGGGTATTGCATGGTGCTGCAGGATGCTGTGGTAGCTGTTTTGGTTCAGGGTGCCTCTCACTCTGAACAAGTCACCAACCCTGGATCCAGCAAAACAAGCCCAGACCATCACACTTCCTCCTCCATGTTTGACAGTTGAAGCCACACACTGTGGAAGCATCCTTTCACCTACTCTACGCCGTACAAAGATCCTGATGAACCCAAGATTTCAAATTTTGATTCATCAGTCCATAATACCTTTTTCCAGTCTTCAGTCGTCCAATGGCAGTGTTTCTTGGCCCAGGCAAACCTCTTTGTCTTATTCTGATGTCTTAGCAATGGTTTTCTTGTTGCAACTGGTCCAGTCAAACCCGCAGCTCCAAGTCTTCTCTTCACAGTTGAAACAGAGACTTGCTTACTACGACCACTATTAAGCTGTGCTTGAAGCTGTTGTCCTGTGAGCCGCCTATCACGCAAACTGTTGACTCTCAGAAACTTGTCCTCTGGTTCAGTTGTGGCTTTGGGTCTGCCAGACCTCTTCCTGTCAAAGTTTGCCCCAGTTTCTGACTTCCTTTTGATGCTGAAGGAAACTGTACTCACTGACACCTTGACTTTCTTTGCAGTTTCTCTGTAGGAAAGACCATTTTTCAGGGTTATGATGGTCTGTCTCTCTTCCACTGTTAATTGCCTTTTTTTTGCCATTTCTGTAGCAACACACTACTTTCTGCAGTACAATACTGTTCAACTGATGCTCACGAGGGTATGGTACCACATTGTGTTCAAACACTGCTTTTATGCTGACAGAGGGGCTTGTTAGTAATCAAGCAAACTTGGAACACCTGTAGGAATTAGTAGCACCAGCTTTTTAAAGCTTGGTCACCCTCCGTTGCTGCAGGACAGCTATCAATTGTTAACCCATTTTGTGTTATTGTTCTGAAATGTTCTGAAACTCTGTTTTTCAGTTTTGGGTAACTTTACTTTTTATTTTACCCTCTGGTAGTTCACCACTTACCATTGTATCATTTCAAGCTACTGATTGGACTTGAGTGACTTGAATTGCAATAAATAACTGGAAAAATTGGGGTGTTCTAAAACTTTTGACAGGTATTATATATATATATATATATATATATATATATATATATATATATATATATATATATATATATATATATATATATATGTATTTATTTTTTATTTTTTTTACAGCAGACATGTATAGCTATACCAGTGTTATAAATATTTAGTATTTACATGAAAGCTTGTTTGTGTTTCAGATATGTTTTGTTATCGCTGTGGGGAACCCGGACATGTCGCCAGAGACTGTGAGAGGACTGAGGACGGTGAGGACACTACGTACATCAGTGCATATTCAAATGAAATTCTATGAGACAGAAAAGCTTTTTCCTATGCAAATGTGTCTCTTTACAGGAGACTCTTGTTTCACAAACAAAAATACTAATAGAGTGAGTTTGTTGCTGTCTCATGAGACTCACCTATCAGCATGTTTGGACACACTGTTCCTTATGAGTGAAAATAGTCTGGAGTTATTGCTCATATTTTCTTCCAGCTTGGCTACTCTTGTCAGCTCACTCCAAAGAGAAAGTGTTATAAATGGTGAGAAATGTCTCATGTATTTGAGAAATTAGCTCTCTGTTCAGCTCATCGTCTGTGTGTGGACACTTAAGCTCCACCAGGGTGAGACTCCACAGCAGAGTGGAGATACTAACAGCTTATCTCCATGATTAGATACAAAACAAGAGCAAACTGCACAGAGCTGCAGAACTTCATGGGCCTTAAAACACTTCATGACATTTTTTTCCCCAACATTGTTTTTATTTATTTTCATGACTTCTAACAATTATATGGTATGTATAACCACATACCCAAGTATACAAATATAATAACAAATACACAAACATCTCTCAGGCTAACAAAAAACTAAGTTTTTTAAGATAAAAAAGTGAATATATATATATATATATATATATATATATATATATATATATATATATATATATATATATCCCTTAAATGAATAATGAAGCAGACAAACCAGTATGTGTATCAGATGAGTAAGATTTGAATAGGAAGTGTTACTACTAATAGAGAAAGTGATAATAACAATAAAGATGATTATGACTATACTGAAACATTTTAAATATTTTAAATAAAAAAAGAAGAAATAACTATACATATCAATAAAATAAGTACAAAAAAATCAAGCATATTATGGTATAAGTCTGTAAAGTTAGTGTTAATAAAGATAACTATGACCATACTGATACATTTTGAATATTATAATTAACAAGACTAATAATTGGGAAAAAATATAATCATAATAATAAACAAATAATAAAATAAAAATGAAAATGAAAAAAGGGAGTAAATATATCAATGGAATGAAAAGAAAAACACAGCAACATTAAGTTAGTTAGTTTAGTTAGAATTTACATGAATTTGAACTACACTCAAATGAATTTGCTTGAAGTTGTTTGGTTGAATATTATTGTTTCCTTTCATCCCTGCAGCCTGTTATAACTGTGGCAGAGGAGGTCACATCTCCAGAGACTGTAAGGAGCCAAAGAAGGAGCGGGAGCAGTTGTGCTACAACTGTGGGAAGGCTGGACACATGGCCCGGGACTGTAACCACGCCCACGAGCAGAAGTGCTACTCCTGCGGAGGCTTCGGACACATCCAGAAATGCTGCGAGAAGGTCAAATGCTACAGGTAAACACATACAGGTGGTGAGCTGTGAGCCACAGAGTCCAACTACAAGATAAAGTCACAATAGATGTTAACAGGTGAAGTGATGGGAAAGGCAGCTCACTGTGATCTCATTTTCATGGTTCTTCTGCTGAAATGAGTGTAAATTGTGATGCAGGTGTGGGCACTGGGTGTGTTTTCTGCAGGTGTGGGGAGATCGGTCACGTGGCGGTGCACTGCAGCAAGGCGTCAGAGTTGAACTGCTATAACTGCGGGAAGTCAGGTCACCTGGCGAAGGAGTGCACCATCGAGGCCACCGCTTAGCTGCCACCCAAACCCCAACCCTGACCTCGCTCTCTTTTATCTCTTCTTTCTTTCGCTTTACTCATTCCCCATGATCCTCCTCTTCTCATTGGTCTGGAGGCCTGTCAGTCAGACTCACAGCAGCCAATCAGAGCAGACGGAAGGAGAAAAAGGGTGGACACTAAAAAAAACAATCTTTCTTCAGCATTTTTAAAGAGAAAACAGATTTGTGTTTTTAGTTTGGTAGCAATGTCATAAGATAAAAAGCTTTCTTTAAGCATCCTTTCAGCCCAGCTGATTGGTTGAGGACTACAAACATACATAAGCCCCGCCTCTCAGCTCTTGAGGTGGGCTGGGCTTAGACAGAGGGAAATATTTGATGTTTCTTTCTTACAACTTGTTGAGTAACTTTATTTGTTTTCCTAAATAAGTTTGTCTGACAGAAACATGGCCGGCTTCAGCAAACAGCCAATCATGTTGCAGATATGATCACGTACAAACAAAGCAGCCAATGACAGCAGACGACACAAAAAAGGCGTTCTAAATATCTTTAAGGTGCTTTTTGTTGCTGTTTGGAACTCATGGAGCGATCGACCGACCAAGTCTGATAATAACACTTTCTAAATGAGGATTTTAAGTTTGGAGAGACGAGAATGTTTTCACAAAAAAAAAAAAAAAATCCAAATGTTATTTTTGTACAATATATCACTTAGAGCTACTTTAAAAAATGTCATTTGGTTGTACTTCAGCCTGTAAGTTTTATCTGACAATAAAAAAATGGAGGATAAAGAAATGACTTCCTGTCTGTACAGTTTATTTCAGAACACAAACACAAGCAAAGAGCTGAACCTGTTTATTAAGCAGGTCTT
The DNA here is from genome assembly GCA_008086565.1 of Thalassoma bifasciatum. NCBI lineage: Eukaryota > Metazoa > Chordata > Actinopteri > Labriformes > Labridae > Thalassoma > Thalassoma bifasciatum. The sequence goes on from RPOG01001134.1 coordinate 122,029, forward strand.
TGATCATAAATCACTAATAACAGGGTTCCTCTGTCTGTTCATGCATGCTCACTTCTACGCAGGACCTTTAAACGGTCACATGATTTCCTGGAGGACAGAAAAGGGACCAATTTAAAGACAGGGGCAGAAAGAAAAAGTAACATGTTCAATAAAAAAAGAAATTTCACTTTCAGTATGAAACAAAATGCCAGACTTATTCTGTATCTTTTTCTCCAGAACAGTCACTATTCATTGATTGCATAATGAGACCTTCAATTATCACTTATTAAAGTGTGAAAGAGAGGGAAAACAAAGGGATGGTTTTCATTAATTCAGCAGCTTTTTGAATAAACAAGGCTCAAGGATGGGGCCTTAAGAAACTTATACTTACATAATTGAGTTATACTACATGTTGCAACACAGGATGATGTCTGGTTTGGTTCTGAAAAGTCTTCACATAACTGGGTTTAAAATAAAAAAACAGCCGTTATTTTCAATGTTTAGAAACAGGTGCCACAGGGAAAAATTGAGTTGATGCTCAATGGCTAAAAACTGTGTCACATAAGTAAAAGTGAAAGTAAGGTCTTTGGGAAACTTTTCATTTCATGAGGTTGTTTTTTCTTTTTTTAAAGAAAAAATTCCCTGTGAGGGGATTCAAAGTTATCTTGAAAAATGTTCACTGTTAAATATACGCATGATGGTAATCTACAGCTGAAAATGAGATTATCAGAGCTAAAAAAGGTTATGTTAAATTGTTATTTCAGCTTTTCGATCAGGTCGGACTGAACCACATTGATTTACGACCTGTTATAGTCCCCATGACAACACCACACCAGCAGAGGAAGTTTGGCAGTGAGAAGAAGGGTCATGAGCTAAACACTAAAAACACAGGTTAAAGGCTAAAACACAGGTTAAGTTGTTTGTGTTAATTTTACTTTAACCCACATGCAGCAGTTATTCTGCAGTGATCTGTTCAAACCTGGGAGTCTGTCAATAAAATGAAGAGCCAGGTTATATTTGCTCTGCTTGATGAGGTTGGAGTTGGTAGATGAGCACTGGTAGGACATAACAAGGATTCTCTAACATTACTTGTTACTTAAGTTACCAAAGGATTGAGTAACTTGAGTTTTCCATATTCACAAAATGTTGAAGCTGACCAGCCCTCTCTAAAGTTTTCTTAAATATCAAATACTAAATAAAAATGCTACATGAGGTTATTTTGAGAAACTTATAGTGAGATGCACCAAATATAGCTGCTTACTACATTACGCTGCAAACTAAGTTTACAAAGTTTGCTTGTCCCGATTCAAAAAGTAGTGCTGCATAGCTGATGATAAATACATCTCCTTGTGTTGCATCTGGTAAAATTTTGTCTTGAACAAAGAAATCTTCTCTCCATTCATTTTTCAGAATAAACACCTTATTAAGAGTCTTGTCCTCACAAAAGTGTGGAGCAAGTGCTCATGGGAAGCAAAGTGTTTATAGAGAGCACTACAGCTAGCTCTTCCAGAAAGTCCTCACAGTCCCTTTCATATGCACTCTATCGACTAAATGACACATTTTCACAACTATTACTGTATTTTTAACTACATATGTTCATTTGGTTACATACTTCAGTATTAAATTGTTTTTATTCATATACAGAATTAGAAATGCTTATTTCTCTAGAGATTTGGGAATACTCAGCACAGAATCTGATTATGAATAGAACCATGAACAGAAATGTTTAACAACCTGTCTTAAATAATGTTCTCATCAGGTCAAATCCAAAACAATATCTAACTGACAGCAACTCAGAAAGTCTTCTTTCTGCCAGACTACCTCACTTTTTGTGCCCTTTTTTTTTTTCGTTTGTTTTTTTGTTTGTTTGTTTTTTTTTTAGTTGAGGATTGAAAATTCATAAATGTAACTGTTATCTTAAAAATCCCTGTCTTTTACTGGTAAATGAAACTAATTTTTGGCAGCAGTGTCAACAGGCAGAGGTAAAAGGTGTTGAAGTCACCCTGAAAATAGTAAAATATAATATTATTGTATGTACTGATCACATTTTGAGTTCATTTGATGAATTTTTGGTTAACTGTGTAAGGAGGCATGGTGTTTAAGGTTTAAATGCCCTCTGAAGGAGCCTCCTCCGGCAGGGGGCAGTAGCGGCCTGAGAAAGTATCGTGGAGCGGGAACAAGGGAAGAAGCTGGATGAACGTAACCGGGTCGTGTCTCCGTGTGTTGCCCATTTTCAGAGAAGGTTCTCTGAAGTTTACTGGATTCTTTCTTAAAGGATAAAAATCATCCACAGAGATGGTGAGCAGCAGAGCAGACCCTCAGTCTGACTCATATTTTACTTTAAACCTATTCACTGTTTGAGAGCATGAAAAGCTTTTAGCCAGAGTTTAGCCTCTTAGCTCCAGCTCTAGGCTAGCGGGTCTGCTAACTTATTTTTAATGTTTATAACTAAAATTATTATTTCATGAGCCTATAAAACTCTTGAATAGAGACGAACTGCTCAGAAAACTTCAATTTGAAATTATTCTAATTTCTTGGCAGTGTCAAAGCTCGGAATGTAATAACTGAAAAATAGCAGATTTATGAACGGGGTTTGGTTCTGGACAACTCCATCTGTTTATGAAGCTCTCAAGTAAAGTGTCCCAGCTGTTTCAGGCTAAACATGAGTATTGTCTTACTAAAGTATTAACTATCCATAAATTACTCAATCTGACTGCTGTACAGAGTTAACTGCCAACAAAACAAAAGCTTTGAGCAGTTTTTTCCAGCGAGTTCTCGGATAAACACGTGAATGTGGGGGATAAAAATGACAGATTTTCAGATGGAGTCTGGTGAGGGCTAAATGAAGCTGCCGGATCTTGACTTCATATCAGAGTTCAGACTCTGTTTACGAAAGGACATGACATGAAAATAACATTTTCAGATCTATAACTGTACGTCAATTTTTAATTCACATCTGTTTGGTTTTATTTTTCTTTTACAGGCAAGAAACGCTGAGAAAGCCATGTGAGTAACTCTTCATGTCTTACATTCACTTCCTCATTATGACAACTGCTTCAAACAACTGAAGGAGAATTTTTAAACAGACAATAGTTATAATAGATTGTAGTTATAGTTATTGTTCTTCTTAGTATGAAATAAAATAATTGTGAAACCCATTTGGTTTATGCTCAGCAATCAGTCAATGGGAAAATGGGTCTTTTAATTTGTTTGATAATGTTTAGATGATGTATAAATGAAGCATAATTTCCCACTGAATGATGCTTGTATGACTCTTCTGTTGTTCTGCTGTCTCTAACTGTGTCTATGTGTGTCTCTTAGGACGGCTCTGGCTCGGTTCAGACAGGCCCAGCTGGAGGAGGGGAAAGTAAAGGTACGTTTTCCTCTGTGGTTCTACTGCATTTTTCATCATAGGTTACTTTTAACTTATCCTCTCATGTAGTTGTTTTTGAACAGTCATAAGTGGATACATAGAGGCTGAAGATGTTATCAGCCAGTCAGAAACGAACACATTCAGCAACACAGCAGCTCTCCTAAACTACACATCGGTTCACTTAGCATGACCTGCCTCCATCACTGCTCTGCCAATCACATGCTATGTTTAGTTCTGGCTCTGTAAAGTTCTGTATAAGGGGGTCCCTGCTCCTTCTCTCCATCAGTTAGGGGGTTCTAAGTCTGATGTAAAGAATAAAAGATTTTTCCTTAGAGTTGTCAAAATATACGACTGAAACAGTGATGTAATCTGTGATCTTAAATGGACGTCAGATAGGGCTGAAAGATACACCGTTATTGTGTCAGTATCAAAGATATTAATGATGTAGATTTTTTTCCCAGCTCACCCTGCATGTAGAGCTCAGTCGCATGGTAATTGGTGACTTTCTGTTAATGCTGATGACTGACAGTGAGCTCTCATCAATTTACTGCACTTTCCACATCCTATTATAGTATAATGCTTTTATGTTTCTGAAAAATGCTTAGTTTTCTCTAATCCCAGAGTCATATTGTATCATATCAATATCAAGATATCTGGCATTAATAGTGAGATATGAAATTTTGACTATATCGTTTAGTCCTAGTGTAAGAGTCAACATATTGTGCCTCAGTATCTGTGGGAGGCTATGTTTCTCAGGTGGGAGAAAATAAGTCCACATTAATATCCAGATTTTTTTCTTACTATTTTTGAAAATTTTTCTGTCTCTTTTGTTTTTTTTTTGGTCAAAAATCATTTTATTTTTCCACAGACAAGAGGCTATGGATGTTAGTTCTTGTTATGTTGTGAGCCAAATGTATACACTTGACAGCTGAAAAAAGTACCTCCTAGACAGGGCAAGTAGGAAATAAGATGGGGCAAGTAGATTTAGGAAGCACTTGCCCTTAAAAGGAACCCTGGCTACCAGAACGTCATTTTCCAGAATGATCAGTGTTTTTACCAGCTACATAAGAACGATAATAAAATCTCTCAAAATATCTTAGTTTGTATAACATTTGAAAAACTATTTTCACCTGTAGGCCGCCATTGTTGTTTACGCAGCAATAACGTCTGGGTAGTGACGTCATATGGTTGCACCGGGCTCGATCTCATACAGGATCATATAAGTCCTGGAGCGGACTTCAGTGGTTTCCTGAGGAAGTTTTGTGGGTTTGTGTTGGAAAATAGTCGGCACAGCATTTGGCTTTAGTCTCCGTTTATAATCACCCACACCTGTCAGCTCTTTCATCAGCATGGGCCGGCTAAATGCAGCAAATGCTTCTGGGGAGAAGTGGCCAGAACATAGCCGCGGGTCCATGGGAAGTTGTTTACGCCCACAAGCGATTTCCCACAACTTCCTTCTTTTCTTGTCTTTTGGGAAGCTGTGCAGACTAACATCAGTCTCCTTGTTTCCTTTGGACTGAAAAGTGCACCCAAAAGCAGCCACATGTGGCATTATTATGTTTTTTCCCTCCTGAAACCTAGTGACTTACGGCGCCTAGTAGTGAGTAAACGGCCAAATCCAGATGCTCGGCACTCATCTTCGTCATTAACCCAGAATGCATTGCGGCAGTAAAACAATGGCTGCGCCCGAAGGATAGAAACTGTTTTAAACTGTTTTTTTTTTTTTAAAGAAAAACCAATTTATGTCTTTTAACAGCAAATTCTAGTTTGAGACAAACATTTAAGCATATTCATGCCTATTAGTCCTTACAGTCGGGGTTCCCTTTAAGGGCAAATGGGCAAAAAGATAAACGTTGGAGACTGCACATGGCATGTGAATTTTCTGGGGCAATATGACTACTGATATCGTCTGTAGACATCATCACTCAACTTTTTCACTGGTGTTAGAAAAGTGACCTGAAAATTGCAGTGTCTTGGAATCATAATTTATATTTATTATATTTTATATCAGATCAGCACTCGAAAAAGTTGTAAAAGAATCGAAGCAGGGAAAAGCTTACCTTCCCAGCTGTAATGTTTTTGTGGCCCCTTTGTTCAGGTTTTTGGTCAAATTTAACTAAAGCTGGGGCGCAGATGGCCTTGTGGGTTAGGTCGAGCACCATGAGGTTCGCCCTTGAGCAGGTGGCCCAGGTTCAAGCCTGCACGTCCTGGGCATGAAAAGCCCCAAAAAAACCATAATAATAATAATAATAATAATAATAAAAATAATGTAATTAAAGCTATGAAAACACCAAAATACAAACTGACTCCCTCCCTCTCACCTGTCTGTCTCTTACCTGTCTGTTTGCAGGAGAGGAGACCTTACCTGGCCTCAGAGTGCAGCGAACTCCCTAAAGCTGAGAAATGGAGACGACAGGTAAATATTTTAACACCTGTAAGGTTTTTGTTTTTTCTCTGTAAAACCCTCTGTCTACTTTGTGTTTATTGTTAAGTTTTAGGGTTTCAGTCTAAAGCTTAGTGTGCTCCGTGGCTGGTGCTGAAATGCACCCTGGGAGTTGTAGTTGACCTAAGTTTTTCTGTTGTTATTCCTGGATATTTTCTCTCCCTGTTGATTGTGTAAAGTCTTGATGACTCAGCAAGTAAGTTTGTATCTGGGGCACATAGAGTGGGAACTATTTATTAGACTGTCATACTTACATTACTGTCTGTGTGTGTTTCAGATCATCAGTGAGATCTCCAAGAAAGTTGCTCAGATTCAGAACGGTGAGTCTGCTGAATATAACTTACTCACCTGAATATTCAAGAAGAGTCAGAGTTAATATAACATCTATCTACTACCTGTTCATCTGTTTTTAAATAATTTCATCTGTCTGACTGACTCTTCCCTGTCTCACTGTCTCTAACTTGTCTTCACCTGCTTTGCTCTGGTTTTGTTTCTCTCCCTCTTGCTCTCACCGTCACACAACCATGTTTGCCCCTCTCTCTGTCTAACCTTTCTGTTTTTTTTTAACCTGTCTGTGTCCTTCTCACCCACCTACCTCTTTGAAACCTGTCTAACTCTTTTACCCCTCTTGCTCTAACCTGTCTGTGTCTCTCTCACCTGTCTTAGCTGGTCTCGGGGAGTTTAAGATTCGTGATTTGAATGATGAGATCAACAAGCTGCTGAGAGAGAAAGGTCACTGGGAGGTCAGGATCAAAGAGCTTGGAGGACCTGACTATGCGGTAAATACTCACTCAGAATCAGTATCAGTGCTCTCAACCAGAACCAAGAACTTATTGTAAAATCAGAACTATCTGTGGATCCAGTCTCAGTTTCTGTTTTTAGATCAGCAACTTTGGTGTGTATTTTAGGGTTTATTTTATTTTACAGTTAGTGAAAATATGTGTTCACAGAGAAATGAATTGTGTGTGTGTTTGCAGAGAGTTGGTCCCAGGATGTTGGACCACGAGGGTAAAGAGGTTCCTGGTAATCGAGGGTATAAATACTTCGGAGCAGCCAGAGACCTTCCTGGAGTCAGAGAGTTGTTTGAGAAAGAGCGTACGTACACTCTATTTATTCCTCCTGTTTATACTGTCTGTCTCCATACTGTTCTCTGATTGGTCCTCTCTGATCATGTGACCTCCAGCCGCCCCAGCGTTGAGGAAAACGAGGGCAGAGCTGATGAAGGAGGTAGACGCAGAGTATTATGGGTACAGAGACGAAGACGACGGCGTGCTGCTGCCTCTGGAGGCTCAATACGAGAAACAAGGTTTGATGGATTTATTTGCATTGAATGAACTTTATGTCATCAGACTGAATCAAACACTTTCAACTCAAATAAATGAGTAAAGATGAAAGGCTGCTCAATGATGCCTTTTGTTCACATGGAGCCATACTTACCCTGTGGATGGGTCAAGCATAAAATATCTTAACATTGTGTGTGTGTGTGTGTGTGCAGCTATAATGGACGCAGTGCAGAAATGGAAAACTGAGAGAGAGAATCGTCTGTCAGGAGATAAACAACAACAGGAGGAGGAAGAGGAGAGCATCTACACAGTCCACAAAGATGAGGTGAGGTTTCAAATTGCCAGGAGCCTCTTGACGTTTTCCAGTCATTTCAAGGACTCGGTTCAGGGGGTAGAACAAGAAAAGTCAGAAGACATGAGGCTAATCAGCTGTCTCTACTCATTATGAGATCCTCCAGCTGAACTGTGAACTAAATGCACCCTATCATCTCTGCTGGTCCTTTAACTCACACTTTAACACACTCTTATGATTGATACTTTTGTGTTATTTTGGTTTTCATGTATTTTAACAGCTTTATCAAACTAAAACTGAACCTAAAACTTTTAGTTGGTTTTGAAGTTGTGTGTTTTGTGTTTGCAGCCTGATGAAGATGAGGAGAACCAGGAGGAGATGGAAGGAGAGGAAGGAGGAGTCACTTTTATGGCACACGTACCTGTACCCTCACAGAAAGAGGTAAAAACACACACACACACACTTGTGGTTCCTCCAGACCAAATCCTCACCAGGTAGTAGAGTCAGTAAAGGTCAGACTGTTCTTTAATAAATGAGGACATGTTGAAACATTACAGAGTGCATCTATCTGTCTCATGTATCTCATCACACCTGTCTGTCTCACTTGTCTGTCTCTCAGGTGGAGGAGGCTCTAGTGAGGAGGAAGAAGATGGAGTTGTTGCAGCGTTACGCCAGTGAGACTCTCCAGGCTCAAAGTCAGACAGCAAAAACTCTGCTGGGTCTCTAACCTGTCTGTCTGTGACCTGTCTGACTGTGACCTGTCTGACTGTGACCTTTCTGTACATCTGTGACCTGTCTGACTGATTTTGTAAATACCATAGGCTCTTTTTTGTACTTGACCTGTTTCATATTAAAGCTTCTTCAGCTCACTTGCTTCTCTCCTGTCCTGTTGGTTTTACATGAGGAAGGACTCTGCAGGTTCACATCAAAGTCTGTATTTTCTTTCTGTTGCTGAACTTTTAGAACATGGTTTCCCAACCTGTGGGCTGTGGCCTCCTGGTAGGCCACGAAGGTATTGCAACTGGGCCGCCAAATCATCTCCAAAATAATATGATTTTTGTCTGTGAGTGTCTTTGTAATGTTGTAAATGTTAAAACTCAGTCCCATTCAAGAGGATTTTAACCCTGAGGATACCTAACAGTTTCTGGTCGATTTTTGCTTCTGTTATAATTTTACTCACTGTGGTCACATTTTTCTCTACGTCCTGCTCCTTTATGGGTTCAGACAAAATTCAAAGGATTCTTGAAGTGCGAAAACATGGTGTATATTCATCATTTTGGGCTTCATGAAGCAGAAAACAAATCGATTTTTTTTATAGAAATTAGCTTGAGCACAGTTGATTTTCTGTAACTTTTTAAAGAGGACCTGAGCATCAAGGCAAAGTTGTAGATGGCACTCATGATGCATTCAGGTACTGTGGGAAACTTGAGAGTATGAAAATTTTGCCAGTATTTTTCAGGTTTCAGATTGGACAAATAGTTTTTAAGTGTCAGCCATTTAAAGTGAGGCCGTTTTTTTTAGTTTGTTTGTTTTTTTTTTCTTTTTTTGGCTTCTACCGGCAGGTTTAGTGTCCCAAGGGTTAAAAATGTTCAAATATTTGTATATCATAAGAAAGTGTCCTGTGAAGGCATCATATTGCCTCTGCATTTATGGGGTTGGAGGTGGGCCGTGAAAATTTCTGAGACTTAAAAGTGGGTCATGAGTTGGAAAAGGTCGGGAAACACTGTTTTAGAAGGTACACATCATGTTAGGAATGACTTTCACCAACTTCTGACACACATAAGGTAAATATGAAGAGGTTTACCCAAGATAACCAGGAAAATTAGATATGATTCCCCTGTATTTGTCTCACAAAGGGAAAAATCACGGTCACAGCAGCGGGACAAGGAAGTGTTGTTAAAAAATTCCAAGAATATGAAAATAGAATAAGTGCCAGTAGAAAAAAAAGTATTCATTAGAGATGACACCTTGGCCTTCAGGCAACCCTGGACAATCTTGTCTTGGTGTCTCTCTCCACCAGATGCGCAGACTGACTAAAGAAGCTGTAGCTACATAAAAAAAACTACAGGGTCTCTAAAGACGACTGTATAGACTGGACAGGAGAGATCACCCTCTGAGCCATTCAGTCACTGGGTGAAGATGAGAACAGGATTAATAAAAATAGATATGACTCTGTAGTGACAATTGCTGCACGTCTGTGAACTAGATTCATCACAGCATCCACAAAGTCAGGCTCAAGCTGAAGCCTGCAAAGAGGAGACCAGATGAAAACATGATCCAGAACCAGTAGACTTCTCTGGACCTGGGCCCCTATAAGATGGACTGAGGAGAAGTGGGAACTGTCCTGTGGCCTGATGAATCCAATCTAGCATTCTTCTTGGAAATCATGGACACTGTGTCCTCTGCTCTAAAGAGGAGATGGAGCACCCAGCTTGTTCTCAGCTCATGGTATGGGGGGGGGGGCTTACATATCTGTGAAGACTCCATTAATAGCAAACAGCATCTACAAGTTTAGGAGCAGCGTGTGTTACCATCGACAGAGACTTTTTTAGGGAGACCTGACATATTTCAGAGAGACAACAACAAACCACATCCTGCACAGAGTCCAAAAGCTCGGCTCTGCCGTAGAAGAGTCCCAGTCACAAATGAGACCTTGAATTATTGAGCCATTAAATCCTCCGTCACTCAGTTTTACAAACCTTGTTTTAAATTCAAGATGTCAGAATGAAAAATAACTTTTCTTTGCTTTTTTTTATACAGCCATTTTGAAATATGTTGCAGGCATCAAATTCAAAATATGCACAAAAATAAAGCTTTTCAGCATAAACATGAAATATATTGTCTTTGTGGTGTATTCAATTAAATATAGGTTGAAGAGGATTTGCAAATCATTGTATTCTGTTTTTATTTACATTTTACACAATGTCCCAACCTCATTGGAATTGGGGTTCCACACGACCTGGCTCAAAAGACCATGACAAAGGGAGACAAACACCATGTACCTTTTTTAAAAATAATACTTTATTTAAAACAAGGTTAAGCCAAATCAGACCAAATCAGAACTCGAACGCAAGTACTGACTGCATGAAATGTGGAGGATCAGTAGAATCAGTGGTGTGTGCTGTGCATGTGTGGAAAGAGTGTGTGTGTGAGTGTTGAGGAGTGTAAACCAAGCAAAAGGTTAACCTAAGAATACACGATTAACCAAAACCAAAAAACAATGTACCTGTTGGGAGGGAAGTCAAGAGAGAGAGTGTTAGTCAAAGCCAGAACTTAAATAACTTCAGCACACTGAACCCAGGTGTGCTGAATCACTCCAATTAACATCCTGCAGGGAGAAGGCTTGTTAACCACTCCCCCAAGATGACATCACTGACCTGCTGGGGGCATCACAGGGTTGGATAAACCATTTTGTTTGTCATCATCACTGCTTGTCATGCAAATTGCAAGATGAGTCAAACACTTTTTTTATAACTAAAATTACTTCTTTATTGCAGGGTTCTCTTTGCAGACTCTTAAAAGTGGGAAAACAAAAAATTAAAGTAATGCTACATATTGGTGGCTAATGTTCCCAGTGCTTTATGGAAATAATATTGTCAACCAAAAGTACATGTTTTTAATTGAAATTCAAAACATGTGACCTTAAATGCAATTAAAAAAAAGATTTAACCATTTGAGATTTAACTCAACCCATCAACTCAAAGTAAAACAAACCTAAAGATTAAACTGAGTCATGTGACCACATCAGTGTTTATGACGCGCAGCTGCGTCTCTGTGTCCTTCTGGTCTGAATGAGACAGGCAGGTGAGCAGAAAAGTGTAACTGTGTGTTTGTGAAGCGATACGAAGCTTACAAAAGTGGAAATTACAGACAGTTAGGAGACTTATTGGCGGCGGTGACGGACTGAATGAAGCGCGAGGAGAAAAGTTTGTTGGTGTGCGCGTGTGTGTGTGTGAGAGAGAGAGCGCGTGCGCTGCTCCGTCATCACTCATCAATCACCACTTTTCTCATTGTTCCGCTTCTCATTAAGGTAAATCTAACAACCTGAGGTTAAAATGAAGATCGCAGCCTTCAACGTCCAGAGCCTGGGACTGAAGAAAGTCACAGATAAGACTGTCGTCAACCACCTCATCAAGGTAACTGCTCTTTAATGACTTTACCTGAAGCACACCTGTGACGATAATCGCAGACTGTTTATTTCTATGGAACCCCAAAGGGACCAAAACGTCTTGAACGTGAAGTGTCTTAACACGTGAAAAATTACGTTAAACTACATTAAGACGAGAGAAAATATAGTCAACAACATTGTTTCAATTGGGTGCTACCACTTAATCAGTGTCTGAGGGGAAATCCCGTATGCATTTTTTTGTAACATTTTATTTAAAATTAAGAACAAATACGTACAACAGTTTTTTTTTTCCAGAGGATAAACAGCAACAGCAGTTGCAAACTCTACTGGTCGAGTTAACACAAACATTATACAAACAAAACCAACACTAGGGGGAGTTGTATACAAAATAAATCAATAAAATTAAAAAAAAATCATAAATTTATATTGTTAAATTTCATAAAGCCAAAAAACTGGAGCAAGGAAAAAAATCATTCACAAGGGCCAAAATTAAAATAAACAGAATTTAGACAAATCAGCACAAATCTTCCAGGCAATTTTACTGGAATTCATTTTTACCTGGGATAAGAAAAAATATTTCAAATCATGTATGAACCAGTCAAAGGAGGGTTTGCTTTTCTCCACTTACTACTACAAATATGGCATTTACCCATATACATTCATTACATAAGAGAAATCATTCCCCCACCTACTTTGTATAAATTGAAGTTAAGAAATCATACATTGTTGCGTGAATTGGGGTTAAAAAAAATCACTGTTGTGATCAACGGTGGAATTAAACCTCTGTGTATTTTTGTACTGGTCACTAATTGCTGCACATGCAGCTCGTCTACATGTTGTGTTCGACTATGTGTCCACAAGATGGCATTATTTGACGTCTAATGGCAACCTGTTTAATTTTGAAATGAACCACAATATCGTTGCCCTTGGCCTAGGGCGCATAGAGTGCACTACTGATTTAGGTCATTACAATACTGAGGTAAAAACACAATTATCTTTTCAATAAGGACGCTGACCATTTTACCAGATGTAGGAAGCTTCCTGAAAAGCTGACTTAAGGTAAAAATATAACTTTACTTAATAGGTCTCTTAGGCCACTGGTTTAATAGAGTGACCATATGCTGTATGATATCGAGTTCTTGGTCATCTGATGATAAAAGTTGGGCACATTCTGAAAATATACAGCTACAGTTGTACAAAAAGTTTCTTATCCGCCAAAACTCCCTCCTCTGCCTGTATGTAGGTTTGGTTGACTTTGGAAATTTCTAGGTGGAGAGTAGACGTGGTGCTAATCACAGTGCGCCTAGTGTGCAAGTGACTGCGTTTTGATGATAGTGAATGGCTACGGTGGCCGCTGTCACATAGAGAAAGTGATACAATATTTGGAGGATACCTCATTTACCTGCTTTTGAGTCTCTCCCAGGCAGAAACACAATGCTGCAGGTGCTTTCTGGGCTGGTGGGTGTGTTCACGTTGCTACGGTTGAAGGCAGTGGGCATGTGCTGCTGCTAGCGCTGAGCCACGGAGGAGGAGCCCAGTTTGGGTGTTGTTTACAAACAATAACAGCAATTCCTGCAGACCCTACCTTTAAAATTACCCCCACAAATTGATACACATCCGGGAAAATGGACTTTCCGAATCAGTAATGTTTAAGACGTTACATAGCCAAAACGTGCCAGTAGCAAGAGCCACATGACCACCCCATGACCACAGTGTAGGCATACATACAGCCCAATGTGGCCCCTACATCTGAAAGGCATGGGTGTGGTGACTCCAAACAGTGATAGGGTGCCTTAATGGACTAAATGTCTTTAAAAAAAAAAGTTAACATGCAATTTTCTTTAGTCCTTATACAATTTCAGTGTGCTAAGATGTAATACTTTTACGTGTCAAGAAGTGAAAATTTGATGTTAATGCAGACGCTCAAACTGATTGTTTTGGTCCATTTGGTGTTCCATGTATTTGTGAAATGCCCCAACAGTGTGTTGTGTTTCAGATCATGTCTCAGTACAGTGTGGTGGTGATACTGGAGGTGAGGGATAAGAGCGGTGAGGCCATGAAGATATTACTTCAAGAGCTCAACAGCTCATGGTGAGATCTGAGGGAACACATGATGGATGATAGGAGAACCAATCCGAAGTCAGTATTTGTCATAGATGATCTGATACTGCACTCATTTTGCAGGCTGTTTATCAAACAAAACTATGTGAATTTGGCGTCTGAGTGCTGTTATTTTGCAGAGGCTTTAGTCCCCAAAGCAGACTGTCGCATTACAACCTTCAGCCTTTTGCATCATTTCAACCCCACCACCACCCAGTTAACTGCTCTACTCAGGATCTTATTCTTCTAATAAAGACGGAAAAGTAAACTTTGAAGAAAACTATTGCATATCTGGAAAACAAAGTTCCTTATCAGTGTTAATGTTTACATTGTTACTGTTTCTTTCAGCTGCAATCGAAGCAATCCCTTCTCCATGACTTCCAGTGCCCTGCTACGAAGTGACACCTACAAATACCAGCATGTTTGTTTCTACAGGTAAGGAAGCTTTGGTTCATTTTGGTCACAGAGTCTGGTGTGCTAGTTTTAGTTTAAAAAAATGTTGCACAAGTGGGAAATATTAAGAAAGCAATGAAAGACGGACGGACAATCAGTAAAAAAAAAACAGAACTTATTAAAAATAACACCAACTGGGAAATCTTCAAAAAGAATCAAACTTTGATTTGAAGACGTTGCAAACCGGGTGCCTTTGGTCCCAAGTACTCCTGATGAAGAGCTAAAAACACTTTCTGCCCCTTCCACTCTGAGCTTTGATCAGCCGTGTCTCCACCAGGCTCAGTTTTTGTTAGGGATAGGCATCAAGAACTAGTTCCTGTTATTGAATAGAAATGGTTCAATGCATCACCATCATTGGCCTTTTTGTTTAACAATTCTCTTATTGATTCTTTACACTACCCTTGAGTGGACGGACCTTACGTTCATGTACCTGCTAAGCTAAGATAGCTGGGGTAGAATGGTTTCGCAAGAAAACTGATTCAGGATTTTCTGCTTGAAGTTTTACCTAAAAAGCTGTAAAACTGAACACACAAAGAAATTAACACTACTCTCTCGAGAGATTCATATTCAATACATTCAACATGTTATACATCGGATTTACCACATACAATATAGAAAATAGTGAAACCTTGATGCTAATGTTTATGGGGAATTACACTGATATGCTAGCGGTTAGCATAGATTGATTTAACTTTGGTTGTAAATAGAACTTCAACTTTCATCACAGAAACGTAGCTCAATAACTTTTACTGAAACCTCAATTTGAAAATACTAACAGGCAAATGTTTTCCCACGGGGAGATTAAAGAAAGTGGCCTGGAGGCTTATGATTAAGCACAACTACGGCAAGCTCAAAGCTCCAGACAACTCAAAGCATTACGAGGTGGCCTACTCTAGTCAATAAAGCACAACAAAACAATGCATCGTTTCCCATCCCTCGTCTTTGTAAAGTCAGTTCATGTTGAACACCAACAAACAACCTCACAGTCTAACTCCTCTCTGTGGTGTCTCAGGGAGGCTGATGTGACCCTGAGGAAATGTTTCCAGTTTCCCATTGAACAGGCCGACAAAGTTGATGCCTTCGCCAGAGAGCCGTACATCCTGCGCTTCTACTGTCAAAACTCAGGTGAGTGCTGGACGCTCAAGTTTTCTGTAAGTAGTACATGAAAGAACATCTGTCCAATGATCCAGAAAAGTAAGTCAAGCTGCTTGGACGGATGGACGCATGCATAGATGTATAAATGGATGTAAAGACTGAATTCTTAGTGAGCGGATTATAGGATGATGTATGAGGCATGGATGTGTGGAGGAACTGATGGATGAATGTAAAAATGAACAAGTTGTAAAAATTGAGTTGTGAATAGATAGTGGGGGGAAGGCTAAATCAGCCATGTGGCAGATGGATGAACTCGCTGAATGAACAGATGAGTGGCTGTAAGAATTATGGATGCCGAGTTGGATAGGCAGAGGGGTAAATGGTTAGTTGAGGATAAAGGGAGAACTGGTGGATGGATAAATTATTGTATAAATTGGGTAAGAGGAAAAATTGATGGATGGATAATGTGTGGATTAAATGGATGGATGATAATGGGTGGATAAATGGATGGATCAATGGAGCAATGCATGGGTTAGTGGATGGATGGATGGTTTGATGGATGACGTGTGGACGAATGGATTAATGGTCGGATGGATGAGTGATGCATAAATAGGTGATGCACCTAGTAGATATATCAATGAAGGAATGGATGATATATGGGCTGGTTGATGGATAGATTTACTAGTGGATGGGTGGGCTGGTAGGTGAATGGATGGATGGATGGATGGATGGCTGGATATATAATGCATTGTTTAGAGGATGGAGGGGTGAAGCATGGATTAGTGGATGACTGGATGTATGTACTCATCAAAAAAGTGATGACTAGAGACTGTTGAGGTAATAGGTAAATAAACTGTTTGATAGACTGATGGAAAACCCTCTTTTGATGGTGCTGTGGTTACTTTGTTGTGTTTTGATGTGTCCCAGTGGTTAGAAACCTGGTTCTGATCCCGGTCCACACCAAACCAGCCAATGCACAGAAGGAGCTGAACGATCTGTTTGAAGTGGTCCAAGCTGTGAAGAAGAGGCTGAAGACGAGGGTAAGCTTGACGCTTTAACTCTGTGTTTGAGACTGAAAGACAGTATAAGGCAGGGGTCGCCAACCTTTTTCAGACTGAGGGCCACTTCAAGGGAACAGAGCAGTGAGAGGGGCTACTTGCTTGATACTAAGTTCTTGTTGGCAAAATTGCATTTGTGAAGATAATAATTAGTGACAAGACTGCTCACATGTTGATGGTAATCATTCTCCACAATTATTAGCAATGATTAAACATCAATAATGGTAGGTCACATAACATCATCATCAGAATATATGTATTTGAACATGCAACATATATTATCTGTTCCATCTTCTGCTGTATGATCAGGCAAAACTGGCAAAACAAAATCATCATCATCATCATCATCATCATCATCATCATCATTATTGTAGCTGTGGCCTGTAATGCTGCATTTTTAACACACGAATATAAGAAAATATTGAACACTATATATGGAAGTGTGGGCTCATATAATCCATGCTCCCCACTGTATAAGTCAGTGCCCTAGTCGGGGCACCCCAGTCTAAAAAGTCAGGACACGCCCCTGCTTGTCAGTGTGCACATTATTATAGGATCGTTATTGCTTTGCTCAATAATGGATGGATTTATGCTGAACAGAGGACTCAGGCGGAGAAATAAACGCAGTTACAGTATAAGACGGGGCTCACCCTTTCCCAGGTAAAAGTTAAACAACTCCACAAACATTTCTATCTATCCAGTGCGCTGCTCTCTCTCCAGTTTAAAGTTAATGTCAATCACCCATCAGCGATAGTCTCCCACTCTGCAGTCAATATTCACAAATCATGATCTATCCATATCACCAAAAAGAGGGGATTGTCTTGGGTGAAGTAGATAAAAACTAATATATACTTCTTTACTTTCTGAAGCAAAAAATGATTATTTTTGAAGAGCAGCAGGTTTTACGCACGTATCACACTGAATAATCTGGTGGTGACACAAGAGGGGTCCTGGCTTTGTAAAAGTTTCAGTGAAAGGTCTCAAGCAAACTCCTTAAAAGTGCCAGATGGAACACAGAATATTGACAGGACATTTGTTAGCTGATAAATTTGCGTAGTTTATACGCAAAATACAGAATCCTTGCCCGTCAGGGGGCTTTGTGTCAGAGAGAAACAAAAATATTTAATGACATTCCTGTTCTTGTTTTGTTTGTGTACTGTTACTGCCATACTCATGCTGCACACACACAGGGGTCTTTTTTTACAAAGCAAATACTTTTAAGGGGGGCCTATTTTGACTAGAGCTAATTTTAGAACATGCCTCATAGGCGCAAAAGGAGTTCCTGATGGGCGACCAGGTGCTGGTGGGCACTGCGTTGATGACCCCTGGTTTAAAGCATAGATGTCAGGACCAGAGGCCTGCTTTATGAAGCTTGTGTTCTCACAAACAAGGCCTGAAACTCATGTACATCTTTACTCAGGCAAAGTTTGTAATCTATAAAAACAAATGTGATTGTGAAATGTGCACACCTGTAAGCAACACTGTGGCCCAGGCCTCCTTTTGGAGGTGTGGGAAACTGACGACAGACGGTGGTAAACTGAAGCCTGTAGATATAGATTTATGTCTCTCCCACATTTTATCTCATTAAATATCAAACTTTACTGGCAGAACCACATCATCATGCTCATTCAAACCAACACTTTTATTTAGGGCATAATTACGCATGTAAAGGGCCTTTTACAATGAGTCACTTTTATTGTGACAATATATAAATGTCAAAAAATAAATATGTAACATAAAAGTGCGACATCTTTCTTCAGCACCATCTGGCCCTTATTATCCTGGATTGACCTCATATGACCGGACACTAATCACTCATGCAGAGTTAAAGGTTGGCCTAACAGTGAGATCATAGAGCCACCAGTTTTAATTAGTATCTTCAATGTTTTGCATTTATCATCAAGTGTGGTTTCAGTTCTAATGAAGATGCTTGGGTCAAGATGCACAGTAATGGTGGTGGCTTCACGCAGATCAACTCCTCCATACTCGGCACATCTTCATCAGCTGCAAGTTTTTATTCTGTAAATGACTCACATGTGGAGATAAAGTCTGGTCATCTCTGACACGATCATAAGGCCTTTATATCCTTAGTCACAAAGCAAACAGTTTCTCACCTAAACATGTGACCAACAGTTACAAGTTTTTGCTGGTTGATCAAAGCTTTTATTAATAATATAGAGTGAGACAAACTGCTGATGGACGTGTCCTCTCTGAACATTGAATGTAACATGTAACTTGCAGTTAACATGTAAAAATGTCAGATTCCACATGCATAATGAAGAACAGTGGAAGTTTTTACACAGAATAAATGCAACAGTGATGTGGTGTCTTTCTCCGATTGTTGTTGTGAGCAAGTTTTGTTTCCTAGTCTAAACTTAAAGTTTTCGCCACGATCCAGCTGTAAACTCGCGCCCACACTGCAAAAACTGAAATCCAAGCAAGTCATTGTCTTATTTTTAGTAAAATTTGTCTTACTATTCTTGATTTGAGCCACATTTACTAGACAAGGTCATAAAAATGTCTCATTTTAAGTTTTTTCAAGACAAAAATGAGGCATCAATTGCTTGTAACAAGAAAAAAAGAAATCTGCCAATGGGATAAGATAAAGATTCTTGTTTTAAGACATCTTTCTAATTTCAAGAAACTTCCCGGGAGAGTTCGTCTTATCCCATTGGCAGATTTTTTTTACTTGTTACAAGCAATTTACACCTCATTTTTGTCTTAAAAAACTTGAAATACGACATTTTTATCACCTGGTCTGGTGAATGTGGCTCAAATTAAGAACAATAAGACCATTTTTACTACAAATAAGACATAATGACTTGCTTAGATTTCAGTTTTTGCAGTGCAACTGATATGGGATTTTTGAGGCCGATGCTGGTGCCGATACTTGGGGCAAAACAAAGCTGATATCTGATATATCAGCCCACATATCTGCTGATATGATGAAATAAGAACATTTATTTTCACAGGATATATACTGTACATGGACAAAAGTTATTATATTACTCAAAATGTGATTTTGGCTATGACATAGCGACATTAAAGCGCTGTATTATAGTCTTTCATTTGAAAAGGGTGGACTTCTGTATTGACAGGCGCATTTATCTCTGTTTATTTTGCAAAAAAAGCATCTTACACATCGTCAGAACACCTCATTATAGTCTCATATTAGGTGATGTTGGACGTGTGAATTAACAGAAGCATTTATCATTGGCAGAGTGCAGCATTCAGCCTGACACAGACACACAGGAGCAGGAACCACATGATCTCCACACAGAAAAATAAAGTTTATACATCGGCTACATAATGGCTGATGTCAATTAATCGGTGACATGTTATAATCCGCCCCACTCATTAATCACTCGGGCCCTACTGTAAACCTGTAATCAGCCCCTTCATTCATGTGCACTTTCATTCATGAGGTGCTTTCCATTGATTATTTATGGTTGATTATGGACGTGCCAGGGGCAGAGTTTATGGTTCCTCTACATGTGCACTGGTCCAAGTGGATCCTGATTTATAATGGGGACATTGCGTGCAGGTGGACAAATGGCTTCATAAATCTGAATCATTTTGGGCCGCACCATTTCCAGGTTTTTGGCACACATACATTTTTTAGCTCACCTCTGCTCTCACTTTTACAGAAAATTATGATTTTAGGAGCCTTCAATGCAGATGGTCGTAACCTCTCCCAAGAGCAGAAGAGCAGGATTCAGATCTGCTGTCCTCCGTACTATTGGCTAATGAAAGATGACGTTGACACCACCTCCAGTAACTGCAATGACAACACCTACGACAGGTAAACTCACCTGGATGACTGCAGCTGGTTTTTCAAAAATATTAGTGCTTTAAGAGGCTGTTATACATTTCACACCAACAGGATCGCAGTATTTGGAAAGATCATGCTGAAAGCCATCGTCCCAGACTCTGCAAAGGCGTTTAACTTCCAGAGAGAGTTTAACCTGACTGAGGAGGAAGTAAGAGCGCTAACAGCTCATCTGCTGACAGTTTGAAGTGCCTCAGTCAGGTATAACTCAAAATATGTCTTTGTTTTGTTTCTCAGGCCCTCAATATCAGTGATCACTACCCTGTGGAGGTGGAGCTGAAGACTGAAAAGAGGAGGAGAAGAATGAGAAGAATAGGAATCAATGGAAAGAGACTAAGGAGAGGTTTGTCCAGTAACTGAAGTATCGGTGCTCACAGACCCACGTAAACATATTCAAGTGCAATATCACTATTTTTGGTAACACTCCAAATTTTTATTGAATGGAGAACTTTTCTATGGAACTGTCTGAAAAGTGTTGAGCAGGAATCTTTTCTGTGAAGATTCTGAAACATCTGATGTTGGTTTGTTGTTGATCTAAGGCTCAGGTACTTTCTGCTTACTCAAGATAACAAGAAGTCATCTGTTGACCGCACCTCAGTTTGAGACTAATGCACTAATGTGTGCCCACATGAGCGTGTGTCTTCACTTCTAGTGAATCAGCTTGGGAGCTGGGCATAAAGTGTTATTACACATTTCTGTTATTATGTATAGATATAAGATGAAGCTGATTCCAGAATGATGCTTAAGTAAACTTATTTACAGTTTTAGTGTTTCAGTATGGCAACCATTATATTCCCTTACATCAGCTCCATGAGCAATCACTTGTCTTATATAAATGTTTAAAGGTAGGGTCTGCATGAACGTTTGTTACTGTCTATAAACACAACATCCAAACTGGGCTCCTTCTCCGTGCCTCAGTGGCAGCAGCAGTGCATGCCCACTGCCTCCGATTGTAGCTACGTGAACACACTCACCACCATGGGGCTATGTGGAAAAGACTCAAGATCTGTACACCTGACTTAAATCCATCCTGCAAATTTTGTGTCATTCTTTCTGTTACAGACACTATTGTAGCTGCTCATGTAGATTCTCCCACTCACTATATCAGCAGCATGCAAAGATGATTGCATTAAGATGATTGATAATGATTGTGATTGTCTGGTCACCACACCTACTCTCTGCCCAGAAATGTCCCAAGTCAACCAAGGCATCAACTTACAGGCAGAGGAGGTTGAGACACACAAAGAAACTGAAGGCTGTGTTAAGGCTAATATATACTCCCTTTCCATATGTAAATCTATACGTCCCTTTCAAACGATGTTACTGTCACTGCTCACAAAAATCTATACGACCTCTTCGTTGGCATTGCTGTCAACCAAAACATCCACCAGGGAGAGCAGCGCAGAAGTCAGAAGTTTGACAACAATGAACTGAAAAACAAACATGGTGACTGTGGGGGAGGTGTTGCTGATGTATCTCTTAGACAGGACAGAAAAAGAGTCTGCGTTATAAGAGGTGGTGGTTATTGAGGCCGGTAAATATCCCATTTTTCTTCTCAAAGTTTTGCCATTGTTTTTTCTACCTTGTGTCTCACTGGAGTTATGTATCAGCTAGTAACAGCAACACTGCCCCACAGTTTGTGGTGGTACTGCTCTGTTTGGTCCATATCCATACGCCATGGGGAAATGTGCAGAAATACGTATGAAATGAACAAAAAGTATGGACTGAAGGCTCCATTTGTATCTGTATCTGTGTATTTAACGTTGAGCATAAATGAGCCTTTATGCTTCCGTACTGACCTGACGAGTGGAAAAAAGACGCCTGAGAACTTTTATGGCTTTTATACTTGTTTTCCCTCCTGGAGGCATTCATCGGCTTCCATTACCAAACTGCAGGGGGCACTGTATCTCTAACACCAGAGCACCAAACTAGAGTGGAAGAAGTCTGCCTTTGTTTACAGTTTTAAACATTATTTTTTCACCTATTCCTCTTCTCTGTAGAGTGTGACCACAAAGAACAGTCATCATACAGTTTTCAAAGTGCTCTCTGTTTAATGAATCAAATAAATGCCTGTGTTTTTGTAATTTAGACACTTGGAGCTCAGATTCAGCTGTCATGTTGTCCATGCATCTCCGCATGGCAGTTACAAATTTTTCCATGTGAAAGGGACCGCGTGAGGGGCTGCAGTGGCTAAAGTGACATCATTCATCTGCACATACCTCGTGGATGCATCAAGCAGAAACCAAGTGTGACACACATGTATAGAGGTCCAGAGGTGACAGTTGAACAGGATTATTCCTGAAAAAAAAAACTTGCCATTTTAATTATTTTAGGGAAATCCTGCAGACCCTACCTTTAAAAAAAAAAAAAAAAAAAAAAAAAACAGCCAGGTGTGAAACTGTCAGTTTAATTCTCAGGCCCAGCTGCAAATTTCACTTTTAACTCTTTTTGTTTTGTTTTTAATTAAACACAAATAGGACGCAAGTGGAAGAAGTGGAAGAAAAAGTGGAATCGGATGAAGAATTTGGAGCTTGCTGTTAAAGAGGAGGTGAAAGAGGAGGTCAAGGAGGAGGATGTGGAAATGACGGTGATGGCACCAAAAAGAAAGAGAAAAGATTCTTCTTCAACAGCTGCCAAGAAAGCTTTAAAATATGAAAAGCTATAGCAGAAGGAAATCCTAAAAGGCAGAGTAAAGTCTTCTTGATGAACACAGTGGCTGTATGCAGCTTAACAGTTTTGCTTAATGTTTTACTACTGGAAAAGATACAAACGTTAGTTAAAGAGGTCAGTCTGCTCTGTTTTGCTTTATTGTTGCTACTCTTTGGTACAACAGATTTTTTTTTTGTTGCTTAATTAATTAAAATCCTGTAATTCATAACAAAGTGGACTTTGAGTGACTTCTGAAACCTCATGAGTTTAGTTTAGAGGATGCTCCACGATTTTATCTCAGAAAACTTTGAGTAGAACTATTAAAATGTAACTTGTTCACGCATAAATTTACATATTTATGGTCTAGGCAGAAAGTATGTAAGGTTTGTGACGTTCATGTGAAATACATCCAATGGATAATGCATCATCACAGTGACTGAGGAATATCAGTTCAGTTGAAGTTACTTGTTGTGTACATACTTGACCACCAGAGGGTGATGATGCACTAGGAATAAAAATTCTTGGTTTTCTTTCTCATGAAACATAAACTCCAGAAAGACTTCAGACTTCAGTGTATAAATTACAGCTGGTTCATAGCTTCTTCTGAAACTGAGAGAAAACTGGGGTCAAGCTTTTTCACAACATTAATATTGCTAACTTAATATTTGATGTCATACAAACTCAGATTTCATTTCTGAAATAGCTCAGAATCTTAAAGTCCCTGTGGAGATTTTCTATGTAATCTAAAAAAGTCTCACTTCAAGATAACTGCCTGATCATAATCCACAGCTTTAAATGATTTCTTTTGTAGTAATGTTGGACACTGGAGCTTGACTGTCTGACAGAAAAAACTAGGTAGAGCAGAAGAAAATTAAACAGTAATACAAGCTAAAATGGGGGTCAAGCTGTTTGTGCTAATGTTCATTTGAACCCACAGGTTGCACTTATTCTACAGTGATCTGTTCAAACCTGAGAGTTTATCAATAAAACGGAGAGCCAGGTTATGTTAGCTCTGCGTGGTGAGGTTGAGGTTGGTAGATGAGCACTGGTAGGACATAACCAGGATTCACTAATATTACATGTTACAGACATGTCTCAGAGCACCGAGCTGTGAGGCCAGAGAGACTAGTCTGGAGGATCTGGACTATTCCAGGTGGGTTGATTCAGGGCCAGGAGGGCTGGTGTCCAGTCATAACACTGGATTGAAATATATCACAGGAGCTGCTGATGCTGTCCCTAGGCTGCCTGCACTGGCAGGTCACTTTTTTCTCACATACAGCCGCCCGTTACCTTGACAACATGTCGGTGCACCTGCAGCAGTGCTTATCAGAGGAACACAAGTGCAAGTACAAACACAAGAAAATGGACTGTAAGAAGAGCAAGGGTGGTGCTCGAAAGGTGAGAATCACAATAAAGAATAACATAACCATCTAAATTAGCAGCGTGGGCCAAACTCAGTAATTTTTTTCATCAAGATGGGCTGAAAAAGAAACTACAGATGGAGAGGATGAAACGGGTAAGGTACACTGTGGCTGAAGTGAAAATCAGAAAACAAAACCACTGTCCAAGTTAATAAATTGTGTGGCGTTATGACACTATATGATATAACAGTATGACGCTGTGCTACATAACTTATGTCATGATTTAAAGTGGGCCACTCTGAGGTTTGAAACTCCAGGGCAGAAAAATGGCTCCCACTCTGGCCCTGAGTGAAACTACACAGACAGTCTTTTCAACCTCTGGACACTTCACTTCTCACTGAATTTTCAACATTTATTTGGTGTCACTTTTCAAATGATGCAACATAACTGCAAATAAATAGATCACATTGTTACTTTGCATGGGAAAAGTTGTATTGCACAAAGAAAAGTACAGTTCAAAAGATCTGCTCTCCATTCATTTGCCTCAAAACAAACATGCTTTGGTAAGTGTCCCATCCTCACAACAGTGGGTGCAAAGGCTCATGGGAATTAATCTCTATGTTGTGGAGATTGTCCTCACAGGCCCTTTAATCTCCAGCAGACAGGTCACTGTTGTCTCATCTTGTCCCCCTCCCCCCAGTAGTTCCTTGACCTCAGGAGAGTGCTGTCCCCCAGTAGAGACATTTCAAGGGGTAAATTAAGAATTAAGAACTAAATCCAGACCATCGCTCGTGCAGTTCGAAAGCACATTGTCCCTCTCCAATTGCAGACCTTGGTGTTAGAGGCCCACAGGTTTCTGTCTACCAAGTGTCATAAAGATCTGCAGAAAGTTTTGTAGATCTACACACGTTTAGTCTGAACATCCAGCATTACTATTTTATATTAAAGTTTAAAGTATGAGAAACCAGAATAAACACTCTTCAAGCATCATAACAGCTGATTCTCCTGTGTTCGCATACGGAAGCTATTGTTTACTTGTACTTCAGCACATTTAAAGGTTAAAAGTTTTTTATCACCTGTGTAAAGAGTCTTCATTGTTAAAAGCCTTCACATCACATGAGACCTGATGACAATTTCAGCCACAAGCTCTTCCTAGTTTTTTGCTGAGTCATTGTTATTAGACACTGATGAACGCCCGGCCACATGATGTAGTCTCTGTGACTCTCGCT
This sequence comes from Thalassoma bifasciatum, assembly GCA_008086565.1. Lineage (NCBI taxonomy): Eukaryota > Metazoa > Chordata > Actinopteri > Labriformes > Labridae > Thalassoma > Thalassoma bifasciatum. The sequence goes on from RPOG01001134.1 coordinate 147,302, forward strand.
GCTTTTCCCCCCTCATTCCTCATTATCTCTTCATCCTCTTCATTGACTTTGACCACAAAAACAAAGAAATTCCCCGTCTGATTGAACCCTTTCCCTCCGACCACACGCTGAGTTTCAGTTAAAGTATTAACATTTCTTTTAAAGGTCACATGGTTGTTTTGAGCTGGTGGCCTTTGGGACTTCCTCACACTCACAGGGTCATGTAGCTTCATTTAACGTCTCTGTGTGATGAGACCTCTTTGAATGTCACTAAGATATGAGTGTATCTATGTTAATTCAAACCCACATGTTTATCTAAAGGTTTTCACCCGGTGCTTTCCTCAGTCCGGCTGTACACAACAACAAATCTTTCACAAGACAAGAAACAAAGGCAGCGAATACAGCAATGTAAGAGGAACAATGAGAGGTGTTTTACAAAAGGTGGAGTAATTAATCCATAATTAATCATGTGTTTATCTATACGCTGGCTCTGATGCAACAGCTGTGATTTTGCAGTAAGGTGTGTTCAGGCGTTCCTGAAAAAAAGCCTCGTTAAAATGTGACCTCCTTAAACTTTCCACAAGTTGTCAGGTGACTCGTTCATACACGTCCTCCTTCAGTGTCAAGTCTACTCAGTCAGAATGTGGCATCAAGTCTTCACGTAATGACAAGACAACGAGGAGGGAGGACGAGAAGGGCTGTGTTAAATTCTCTTGGACTATCAAATGAGTGTGAGAAACATGACAGAGCAGAAAAAATGAAAAAAAAAAAAAAAAACACCATTACCCTCTCCTCTCTCCTCCTCCAGAAGTTTCACTGAGGTACTGAAAGAAACAATAGAGAGAAGTCAGGCTGAAGATCTTGACTGTGTTGAAGCATGTTTTAATGGGGCACTGTTGGGCGTTGGTCCTGGAAATGACATCACATCAGAGCTCAGCTATTAGCTCCTGTTGTTGTTTTGCAAAACAAAAGTGGAGGCGCTGGTGACGTAGTCAGAAATTAAACGGCAGCAGGACCTGAATAACAAGGCTACATAATTGATTTCATAAATATCACAATGGCGTTTCACGTCACAGTAAACCTATAATTTCCCTCCGCGTGGCCTCACCTGCAACAGGAAACACATGGCTGCCATGAAGCAGAATCAAAGACAGTCAGACTGATTAATTCATAATAAAAACAGATATACTAAGGTTATTAATATAAGGCGCCTATTTTTTTCCGTCTGACTGATTTTTTTTACTAAAAACAAAACTCAAACTACATAAAAGGACTATACACGTGTCTTTAACCTCCTCTGCGTACAGAACCACTCTAACTTCTACCAACATTTTAATAACTGGTCATTTTTCCGCTCTGAGGTGTCATAATATCATGAGAGGCGACCGTCCAGCCTCAACTTCTATTTGGACAACTGGTTTAAAACCACTTTGAATCAATGTCAATATATCCATTTACACTTTTATTTCTGTTGTACTATACAAACCAATGTTGTCCGAGTATATTCATCATATGAAATATCATCTGAATGAACTTCAAGAAAACACAAGTTTGGGACTTTGATTCTGAAAACACCTCAAGGACAAGGTATTTGATCAACCAGAAACATCCAAGGAACTCAATGAAACACCTGGAAGGTTATCAAATCTTCTCATATTCGCAAATAAACCTATTTTTTGACCATTGTGATGTACTTGTCACTTTTGGAGATCATGTGGGGAGACTGCCCCAAAACTGTGAACAATGAGTTTTATCTGCAAATCTGTTTATTTAACGACAAATAGTTGCTGAACTGTAAGTAATGCTTAAGAAATACATTAATTTTGAGAAAAATTACGGTTACCCCAAATTACTTTTTTCAAGGCTGTTCTTTTAAATCAACTTTTAAAAACACTATAATCTCTTAAGTGTGTTTTTGCATATATGCATGTGTACACTCCATTCAAAATGTTTGAACTATGGCCAAATATATATCCTAATTTTTAGCATTTAAAAAATGGCAGATTCAAAAGTCTAATTTGTCAATGACCCATAAACGAAAAGGGCAGAGGCAAGAAGTTGATGGACCTGTACCCATTCAGGTCCACCTGTATGTGTGCGGCTGGGGGGGGCTATGTGGTCTAACATAAGGATGTCCTCCATGGACTAGACCAGGGGTTCCCAAAGTGGGGGTCGCAAGACGTTGGAGGGGGGTCCCGAGATGATTTCAGTTTAGAGGGAATATCCACAGCTATCCCAGACCACAACTAAGGTACTAACGCCATTTGGCTCAACATACCTGTGTGAAAAGACTTTCTTGGCCCTGACATTTATTAAAAATAAATATATATCTTGTGTGAACATGGAGGAAGATCTCCAAGTGGCCGTCTCCAAAATTAAACCCAGAATGGAGTTTCTGTGCTCCACACATAGTGCCCATCCATTTCATAAGGTGAGAAAAACACTGAAACATATATCCCAAAAAGCTAACTTGCACTGCAACAATGTTCACGTTTACTCAGAGCTACAGTTTATGATTATTACTTGAACTGAATTATTCTTGTTCTAATGTGGAAATGAAAGTATTGTAACAAAATTGAGTTTGCACACGACTGCAACAATGTTCGTTCACAAATTACAGAGAAATAACTTTGACATATTCTGCTTTTATTTCATATTAAACTGTTACATGTAAAATCATAACATGGTTTTCAGGCTGTTGTTCTTTTTTGTGTTGTCATAATGCCCATGTTTGGATACCCTTATTAGTGCATGTGTCCTACACGCACGTTTTCTTGTGCTTCAGTCACCTCTGGGGATAGTGGGGGTCACTAGTCTCTGCCACCTTTGTTTTGGGGGTCACGGGCAGAAAAGTTTGGGAACCCCTGGACTAGACTGTCTGGGTTCATTTTCTCCACAAAAACATAAATCTACCAAGCATTTGTCTTTTTCTTTTATTAATTATTTTTTAGACTTTATATGAGCAACAGTAACGTATGTGAATTCCCCTCTGGATCAATTAAGTATCTATCTATCTATCTATCTATCTATCTGTCTGTCTTACTACTGGACATTATATGACAAAAATGGCGCCTGAATTAAGTTTTTAAAAATCTGTGAACGAAGGAAGAAAAATGTTCTTGTTTTGTTTCTCAAATAAAAAATGTCATAATTCAAGAAACTGAACTAGTACTTTTTTCATTTGTCTTTTAGTTTCTTGAAGTAAGATATTTTTCTTGACTTATTAAGAAATGTGGCTCATTTTTAGTCTGAAAGGATTATTTTTACTAAAACTTACATATGCATCTTAGTTTTAATTTCAGTTTTTGCAGTGTAGTCATTGCTTTCTGATGGTTTATTCATTTTTTTATAGACCTACAGACAACAATCAGATGAAGTACCATTAACTTTATTGGGCCAATGTCCAGCTCTTTGTTAACTGACAGTAATGGCTGGTAACTTGTTGGCTTTAGCATCGAAGCTTAAAATCCTGGCGTTTACATTATTTCAAGCAGAAGGCAAGGAATGTTTTTTTTTTCCCCCATGACAACACGCCCCCAGCTATGACCGTGATCTGTACCAATGAGCCGCCATCTTGGTGTTAGTGGAGTTCAGTCTGACTTCAGGGGATGTTCAAGGTCACTTATTTGACTGATATTGGGGAATTTCTGACTTCCATTTGTTTCTGATTCTGATTGTTCAACTGAAGACCACATGATGAAATGTTTGTACATTTTGACACAAGACTTTGACCACATTCTCACTGACAGCCTACTGTTTAAGTTTTGTGTAAGTACTCCTTTTGTTTAATCACTCAAACATTGGTTTTATTTACTTTAACTCAGTAGTGTTCACTCATGAACCCTCGGGAAACTCACCTGGCTGTTTACTCATCACCTGAGCAGAGATTTCATCTGTAACCTCTGGGGAATATTACATAACGCAAACAAATGCGTGCACACATCCAGGCTCCTGGTTTTTCCTTCTGCTTCAGGGAATTTACCTGCAGCAGCTTGTCTGAGCAGCTGCTTACCCAATCAGATTACAGCGCTCGCTCAGCTTCTCCCTCTTTTGCTGGTTTAAGAAAAGAGACGCTGCCTTCGACTGTATAAAATCCTCTCTCACTAGCTACAAACATGCTTGTGCCCCGAAAATGACAAGTTTAATCAGTAAATCTGTGTATTGAATTTATTATAGTCCAAACAGCTTAAACAGGAGTTATTTCATGTAAACTATATCAAAGAAACTGTAAATCATGAGCTCCAGCAGCTTCAGGGTGTTTGAAGAATATTTAGGTCATGAATACTTCCTCTTCCTGAAACACATCACATCATCGTAATAAGATCCTCCATATATAACACACACACACACACACACACACACACACACATACGTCCAGGTGCGTAATTTCCTCTCATCACCTCTCAAACCGTGATCAGGAAAGTCCTCCTGTACCATGTAGGTGTTACCAACCAGGTAAGGGAACAAAAAGAAGCCCCTACTTCCTTTTTAAATGATGTCATCTAATATTTCCTGTTGCAGGTGTGCCGCTGATCCTTTCATCACTGACGGGTTTGGATGTGCTGAACGCTTGTGTTAGACTATTTCTATGTAATGATGTTGTCTTCTTCTCCTCCTCTAATAATAGATAATGCTCACAGTCCACACTGTGTATTTCAAAAGCTCTAGTAACACATTAAAAACTCCGCCTTAAAAAAAGTGATAGATCTAACTGTTTGAAGAGGGGGTATTATGTTTTCCCATATTGTAACCATGGATACAAAATGAAGAATGTTATTGTGGAATGTACAGATTTTTAAACCCCGACATGTTCAGATGTAGTAGAAATCCCTGAATCAAAGTTTTATTCTGAAATAACATCAGCTTTTCCTGTGACCTGCTGAAATAGTGATGATCCAGGACATGCTAGTGGGTAGGGCCTCTACACTAACACTAAGGTTTGCCCGCACCAAAAGACCTCCAGAGGGCCAGCCAATCAGAGCAAAGGGGCTCTGTGGAGCGGGGAGCCTTAAAGAGACAGCAGCTAAAACAGAGGCAGAAAGAAAGGTTATCTTAGGCACAAGAGAGAAAATAATACGTTTTTTGGCTGTAAACCATATAGAGCTTCAAGAGAGAACCAGAGGGACAGGATAAGGACCAAAAATTGTTAGTTTTATTTTTCCAGTTGAAAACTGTCTAAGGGTTTGAGATGTGTCCATGGCAACAGTTCTATCTCCACAACCTTCTTCATACAACCCATCATAAAGTGACCACTTCCCCTTCGGTGCAAACACAAGTTCTGTAAAAGAGGAGGAAATCTGAGAGGTCTTTCCATTAATGAATGATACACACTTTACACACTTAACACACAAAGCAAACAGTGCACACAATACACACATTTCATATACGCTCAGTGACGCTCACATGTGTTTCCCTCTTGTCAGCTGAGAATTAATTTTGCATAATTATGATAAACAAACACAAAGAGCTATTCAAACACACAGGACAAATACACCCCCCCCCCCCCCCACACACACACACAGATTGACAATATGCCTTTGTCTTGGGTTTTTCCAGATTCACCTAATCTTTGATCAGTGTGTCTGGTGTGTGTGTGTGTGTGTGCGTGTGTGTGTGTGTGTGTGTGTGTGTGTGTGATCAATTCATATCCCTAGTGATATGTTTACAGACTTATTCTAATGGGACAGTCACAGCAGAGTCATCTGAAGAAACAAAAATCCCCATATGATCAGCCTGTGGGCGACAGAGTAGAAGTTTGGCTGTTTTTCAAACTGAGCTCTGTCATTTTGAGCTCATCATAAAAACCAGATGAGAAAAATATTGAATGTGTGGAGGTTTTCAAACCCCTTCTTGTTCGCGTGTTTTAGAAACCAAAAATGAAACTATGAGATCGCCGCATAAGGATCGCCTATCAGATTCATGATATTCTGGAGGGTAGGGCCTCAAACACTAAGGTGTTCTCATAGCTCCACCCCTGACAGACCTTCAGAAGGCTGGCCAATCAGAGGGAAAGAGGTTTGTGGAGCAGGGAGTCTTAAAGAGATAGCAGCCAAGGGGCCCTTTACATGACAACGGTTTTTAGGTTAAATACAAAACTCTCGTCACATAAATAGCATTTGAGCCTGAAAACTTTTGAAAATGGCTTCCAGAGAGAAATTTTACTCATATGCTGTTTCACCGTTGCTGTGTAAATGGTAAGCCAAAGTTTTCAGTGGAAACGCTGATGTTACATACAGCTGTGCATGTGCGCAGTATACATCTATTGCACCATTTCTGCAATCAGCAAAGAAGTTTTTAACAATAATGTCCAATGTTCAGCTCACCACCTCTACTTTGGCCTTTAAAGCATTGTTTGTATATGGCTCTTACTTTTATATCACCATCTACAGGCCTGGCATGCAAACTACAGCATTTTAAGTCCCTCAGCATTTCTATGTAAACAGACTTTTTCACTGCATTTTATGTGTTTTCGGGTGAAATACTGTGATCGTTGTCCAATAGACAGGGCCTTAAACAAAGCATTTAAGACAAAGGTTCAAATAGAGGTTTATGAAAACACCAGGGAAGGAAAAATAGGGATTTTTTCGAAAGCTGTTTATCATGAAAAGCTACCACAGGGGCACTAGAGGGAGAGGAAAGAGACTCAAAAAGGTCCGGCACCCCCTCTTTAAGGTCATATTATCCCCTACATGAAGCAGTGAAAATTCCTCCAACACAGTCCAGGTCTCAACTGTCAATAATTTGAAGTTAAACAGCCGTAGTCCTGTAATGACTAAATAAAGAATGACTCAATTCAAATTCTTAAACTCAAATGCTGAGGACTCAAGACTCTGATTAGGTACACTGACTGACTTGAGGTTTGTTGACTGAACCATTACACTAGCTGACACTGTCTGCCTAAAGTTACAGCACCCAGCCAGGGCCAGGGACCTGGGGCATTTCTGTTGTCAACCCTTAAAATATAAGAGCTTTCCTTTGTTTCTGAAGATACGTCATTTCTGCATTTGCTGGTTCTCTGAATGAAGATCATTCATCGAGCTGTTTCATGGTGTTTGCCCTTGTTGGTCAACAACTCAATTACAAATTTAGATTAAAAGTCAAACAGTCACAGGGGACATGTTTCCACTTTTTTAACATTTCAATAATTAAACTTCCATACTTGTATAAAAATTGTATATGAGTAAGACTTGTTTGGAACAGACTCAACCTCCTGCACTTACACAAAATCATTACCAACTTGACCCACATGTTTTGAATGTTATAAAGTTTTAAAAAGTTACCCCCTGGACTTTTAAAGAAAAGAGAAACACTTATGATGCAATAAGTGGTAAAATACGCTTTAACAGAAAGCAGAAGTTGTTCTTTCCAGGGAAAAGCTGAGGAGAGTGAAATCATGTGTATGTGGTTGGAGAGGGAAAAGCCGCAGAGCTCAGAGACAGAAAGAGAAAAAAAAAAGACAGCACAGGGAGGAACTTTTACCGGAAGGTGTCGTCACTGAAGAATTTCCATGAAGCAGCACGGGCCCTGCAGGCAGCCAGCTTCCCTTTTACTGAAACAGGACACAGCGTGCTGTAAATGAAACATAACACCATTCACTCTTCATTAAAGGATTCCCTGCGGAGACAAATCTGTTTGTCTTTTGGGTTCGATTTTCAGAATGCTTCACAGTTTAACCCCTCTGAGATTTGATGTGACTAAGGTAATTCTTTCCCTGAGGTAGGGGTTTCGTATCAGAAGGAAACCCAGAAGGAAACCCAGAGGGGAATAAAAGCTGGTATTAAACCTGAGCTTATCTCTTTGTCTGGTGGTAAAACTTACACTGTTTATCAAAGCCTCACAGATGGTCACACTCTGTGGTTGGTGAGATAACACCCTGCAGCTTCTTGGTAAGAGACTTGTTATAAAATGAGCTGTTATAAGCTTTTTATCATGTTGAAGAAGTTAAACTGCTGCACCATGTCTGCATTTAATCATTGATCCTGTCGGCCACACCTACATCTGATACAAAGCTCCACACTTCTGTAGTTTAATATGTTTTATGCACAAGGTGAGCCATAAGTTTCCCCACACAAAAGGAAAAAAAAAAGTTTTATGTTGGACAACAATTTTTTATTTATATAATGTGCTCTATATAATACCTATTGTTTAAAAAAACTCATTAATATGTTTTCCACTGTTTACTAACTTGCATCAGCACCGTTAAAGTGCATGTAATGGTGTTGATGATGTGTTCCATGAGATGATTTATGTCTCATATCCTCACCGTGATACACCATGTTCCTTCCATGCCCCCAAAGATAATCAAACACATTTTCGAGGGTATCTGAAACATAGAATTATATATATTATACATTTCGTATGTATGGAAACATATGGCTCACCCTGTAGAAACAAAATGAAATGAGTGTCTTCAAAAAAAGTGCACAGCTGATAAGTAAAGAGTGAGAAACACAAATAAAAGGGTTCATTGACAGAAATATTTGTTTTAATGGAATGAAATATTGCAAGTAAAGGAGTGAGAAAAGGTGAAGTAAAAATCACACTGATAAATGAGCGAATAAATGACTAAATAAATTAATTAATCAATTGATCAATAAATCAATAAATAAATTAATAAAAAATATACATGAACTCTCTCTCTCTCATACACACACACACACACAGAGTAAAAAACAATTTTGGTCCTAAAGAGTATCCGGTTGTTTTTACGACCATTTAAAAACTTGTTACTGGAGCTTAATTTATGAAATATTTAGAGTAAAAGAAAACAATTTTAACGTTCAAAGTATACCCTCTGATTCTGATTCGAAATACTTAAAGGGTGTGACGTTCAGAACCGAAAACGAATCATGTTACGTATGCTTTTATTTTGAAGCGTCTACATACGGGTCACTCCATGCTCTGGGAGCTGGAGCAGGGGGCGGGGCCAACCTGTTGAACATTATGGGCTTTACCGTAAGTTATGAAGAAGGTAGCCCGCTGCTGATTGGTGGAGAGCTGGGGGAGAGTTTGCGCGTCTATCATATAGAAGAGGCCAAGCACAACAGCTTCAGTACATCGACCAGTCACCGGAGAAAGCAGAACAAGACAGACACAGACAGTGAAGGTAGAAAGTGGACCACTACTCTACAAACTCTTGGACTATACCGGGACCCTGAAACCTGTGAAGAAGCGCACCTGTGATTTTGAGTTCAATCTACCAAGCTAACCTTCAGCGCAACTTTTATTTCAAAACTCTTAAAAAAAAAACCCTCATCTGTAAGGACAACATGCTGAACCTGTTCCTCGTGTTGATTTTATCTGCCTCCGTTTTCTCAGAGTCGGTAAGTTGTTTCATTGATTATTTCTGAGATAAAGCCCGAACTTTGTTTTAGAAGCTAATGTGTTTGTTAATCACTCTGCTTGCGCCAGCGGAAGAAATATTACGGTATTCATTCGCATGGAAAGCTTCTAAAAAAAAGCTGATTTACGTGTTTTTACAGCTTCATGTGCTTTATTTTGACTTTTTTTGAAAGTTAAAAGGAGGCTTGGGATTGTCTCACACCTTCACAGTGTTGTTAGCCTGCTAGCTTCCTAGATAACCTCCAGTGCCTGTGTATGTATGTGTGTGAGTATGTATGTATGTATGTGTGTGTGTGTGTGTCCCTCTCCCCCAACTCTCTCACACACACACACTGCTCTCTGCCATTATCCCGCATGGGGCCCAGGTGGGGGGTGGCTGGAAAAGTCACTTTTCCTGTCTCTGATGGACAGTGATCAGGACATTCAGGCTGACATCTTCAAATAAATGACTCCATTTATTTCAATTGACCAGAAAAAGAAAGTTTCCTTCAAATTCTGATTGAACCCAGCTCTGATTTATTTGAGCAGAGTTGGTGTTTAAACTCCTCCAGCTCCATCAAATAAGCTCCTTAAAGTTGTTTTCAGGGATTTGCACCATTGAAATGTACCTGAGGGTATTTGGGGACATACCCGAATCAGTGCTGTGAATAATGAGGGCTTACTGCATGCCAAAAGAATTCATACTCTGAGAGCAGCCCTCAACTGGAGACACAGTAAAATAATGCTCTTTAAAACCAACACTTTTGGTCACAGTCATTGTACGAATGTGGGAGTTTTCTTCTCATCTTGTGTATAAGTTCACTGATTTCAACTTCAAATGATATGAATTTGTTCTTTGTGAAACTACTTGGCAAAACTTTGAAGAGTTAAGAAGCATAAAATGACCAACAGATGAAGAAGAATTAGAAAATAGTCAGCTTGAGAATGATTTTTGAAACTTATTTTCACCTTTATTTTATCTCACATGCTTGCAGAGTCTCTGTTTTAAGTATCAAAAGTCCTCATCTCAATTAAAACCACTGTAAAGATCAGCATCTGTCAGTTTTCTCTCCCCTGATGACTGTTTTTCTGTATATGATTGACACATTTTACCTCCTGCCACCCAACCCAGGCTCTTCCTTTAACTATTCATGAAGTGTTTTTGTTATTCAAACACCTGGGACGTCGTGCTCTGACCTGAGTCCTGCTCGGTGAGCTTACGTGTGTGGCCTGTGAGTGTTACAGTGTGTAAACGTAGAAAGGTAAACACCAAAAATAATAAAATGATCTTAATTTGCAGAGCAGGAAAAGAGAGTATGTGATCAGAATCTCTATATCAAACTGTTTCCATGTTTCCAGTGAAATAATCAACACCAAAGTAGCAAAATTTGTGACTTCACTGCTGCTGGATTTGATTATGATACTGTCATGTTGCATTCAGGTGCTGCTTGAACGGTAGGGATTCTGTGTTTGGGAGTGTTTTTTATCTGGACTGTGGGGTTCTTGTGAGCTTTATTACCATTCAGAGACATTAAGCAACTGAGAAGAGTTTATTTTTCTTAATATGTGGTTGAATAGTCAGTGGTAGATGTCACTGGTGCTCCTGTCTGCACAGTTGCTCTCCCCAAAATGTTTTAATGAACTTGCTGTCAGGCTCTTATATGAATGATAGAGTTCACCCTGAAACCTCGATCAAACCAAACCACATATCTTTTACAAACAAAGCCACTGTTAAATTTTTCCAGCCAGCAACTACTCATTTCATTTCTGTGGCTGCGTCTCTTCTTTCGACTGAGTCATCAAACCAACAGTGAAACCTGCCAGGTTGCTGTTATTGACACTCCGCTTCATGTTTTCTCAGCGTTTTGTTGCTTTTTCCTCTCTGTGCATACTAGAGAGCTAACACAAGCTGTGTGGATGCCACCCACACACCAACACATGCACCCTGCCCCCCAGTCAGCCCAGTTGGTCCCTACAAATGGTGTTAATGGGCGAGCAGCAGGAGCATGCAGGATTTATCAGTCAGTGAGGTTAAAGCTCAGAGGAGACTCAGAGTGATGTGGGAATGAGCAGAACTTGTTCTCCATGTGGATCCACAGACCCTCAGGACTCTGATCCTGGACTCTCCAGCTCCTCTGCAGCGTCGATGACCTGTCATGATCCAGTGATTCTCTCGTCTTTACAATCTGTAACATTCCTCAGAGCTTCTGCTTGCTCACTCTGCCTCATCGTGTTGTCACCCCCCGCTGCTCCCTTCTCTTCACCCTCTTCTTCTTCTGCTGCGTTTTTTGATTTCCCCTCTGGAATGTGACCTCTGGGGACCTTGACCGGCCCTCTTGGGGATTTTGCACACTCGGAGGGGTCTCAATGGGACCCAGGGGCCTTTTCATAAGGACACTCCTTTCCTCTAACTCAGCCAAGTGAGGCTGCAGCTTCAGCTTTCCCACCAAACATGCTCTGCAGAGTTTGTTAACCTCCGACATTTTTACTTCTTCCAGGACGGACACAAAACATTTCATCAGGATTCTTTAGCCAGTGGTTGGAAAACACCCGTTGTAGTTGAATGTAACCCTCAGAGGCAGAATCAGAGGAACTTAACGTGCTTCTTCGTCAGGTTTCAGGCTCAGATTGTTCCTCCATACAGAGGCACAGACAGTTGTTTTAAATCCCAGGACACAGGAGTAACTTGTTTACCACAGTCTAGTTTGTTGTTGATGCTTAACTTTGGTGTTCAAGATTGAAAAATGGCTGAGTGGATCTGTTAAGGTTGTTTTTTTTTTTTTTTTGCCATACACAAACTATTAAGTATATGAAGCAGTAAACCAAGAACTCGCATGCAACAAAACTGAACTTAAACTAAAAGCCAGTGTGTTTTTTGTGGTATAAACAATAGAAATCTGTTCAAAGTTGAGTACACACCAAGCTTTTTTTTTTTTTTGACACTTTCTTGAGTTCAGCGTCAGAAAAATGGAAATTGAAGTTGCTGGTCTGCCATTGCCCATGTTGGTATTGAACTACAGTTGAGGCATATTTAAAGGATAGTTCTGTTCATATTTCACATTCATGACCGTATGTCATTTTGATGAGCTAATGTTGAAGGTGGGATTTGCAGGTCTACTGCTGACTTTTTCAGTTTCTTAGTAAGTGGTTTTTGTATTTGTGGATTTGATGTTTTAAATGGAAAATTCGGATCAATCTCAAAGTTTGAACCACAGTTACAGAAAGAATCAAAATGAATCAACTAGAGACTAGTCACTCCTGTAGGCAGTTAGGGATCAGTTTAAAAACAGGGAGAATGAAGCTTTGGTAAAGCTCAGTTGTATTTCTGCAGTTGTATTTATCATTTCTGCAGATGAAAACAGCTTGTGTCTAAATCTTACATATTTTTATAGTTACCATGTATTGATGGGAGTTGTTGCTCTAGGACTGCCTTGACCAGTTAGCCTGTATTGTTGAGGTTTGACTTCTGTGTTACTGCATCTATAGATCTTTTGTTTTTTTTAAGTTATTTTTTCGGGCTTCTCATGCCTTTAACTTGACAGTGGGTAGAGTAGGAAAGGGGGAGAGAGTGGGGAGTGACATGCGGGAAACAGGCTGCAGGTCTGATTCGAACCTGGGCAACCTGCTCGAGGGCGAACTGCACGGTGTGCGACCTAATCCACTAGGCCATCTGCACCCTCATTCATAGATTTTGACACAAACACAGATTTTTGTCGCACACTTAACACAGAGGGTCTTTTTAAAGCATCAGTCGACAACCAACTCCCGTACACTACAGGAGACATTGTATATAGTGGTACAAACTTGGGATTTTAGATCACAGTAACAGTGAAATGCTGCATTTTTATTTCCAGTTTTGATTACTCCCAGACTTATAGGTCCAAAATTAAAATGTGGGAGTTGCTTGTCGACCTCTGAGCTCTGCTTTCTGTACGACCTGTTTAAAATAATTTTCTACCTTTCCAAATCTTCTCGGTCACTCTGCTCTAAAGCATCTAAGTCTCCTCTCTGTGTCTGCGCTCGCTCCTTTCCAGCCCTCTGTGACTTCTCCTCCTTTTCTCCTTTTCTCTCTTCACCTCCCTCCCTCCCTCCCCTTTGATGGATACTTATCCTCTGAGCTCTGACAATCCTCCACTCCTCCTCCTCCCTCCAGCTCTTTCTTCTCTCTTCCCACTGAGGTCATTTCTGGTATGTGGGCTACGCGTTCCCAAGCTAATCGATAACAATGTTCCTTCACCTGACAAAAGAGCACGTTCTGAATGTGAAAGAGGTTTTTTTTAGAGCTGCAGGCATGATTGGAATGTTTTTTTTTTAATCAATGGAGGTAATCCAAGACTCATAACTTTGAATCTGGAAAGTTTTTTTCTGCCTCTTATCACTTTGTCCTGGACTAAACAAACTTGTTCTTCACGCTTTATTTCCATCAACCTCAGCATTTTCTGCCCTGAGTGGAACCAACAGACTCCTTCAGTGTTGCATAAAAGCTGAAGTACGTCTCCAGTGAAATAAAAGGCTGATTGAGTTTCTAAACTGGACCGGAGTCAGAACTTTTCGTGGTTTCTTGCTGTTATAATCTGAGCCAAACCACCTCAATTTACCAAATGTGCTCCTGACGCTAACTGCAGCGGTTAATCAGGGTAGAAATCCTCTTTTCCCCCCGGAGTTAATCCATGTTGCTCCACCAAACCTCAGCTTGTTGCCTTTGGAGCCTGGGGAAAGAGTCCATTTGTTATATGTTGTAGGAATGTGACCGGTTTTGCATTGAACCCCCGATGATTTGCACCAGAATGAGCCAGTTTTTTTTTTTCTTTTTTTTTTAGGAAGTTTTTTTTGTCTCTTTTGCATGACGGGGTGCTCTGAAAGCCCGTGTGGTGAAAAGAACAGAGCGCAGGAGGGAGGGGAGGAGGCAGCATGATAAATAGTATCACTAGGATGTAATAATGGTTCCTGCATTGCTGTCCGCTGGTCTATAAAATCCCTTTGGGCTGAGGAATGTTGGCACGGAGAGAGGAGGGTTTTGTCCTTCCTGCCTGTGATGGAGGACAGAATCTGATCCCCCTCCTCTCCCTCCACCCGGGCCGACCGCTGCATACTCTGGCACTGCTGACGGGAACTATATGAATACATTCAGGGCAGGAGTCGGCCCTGACACCCCCCTTCTCCTTCTCCTCCTCCTCTTCTGCTTAGATTACACAATTTTCTCTAGATTCTTATTTTTTAGAGACAGTGTCAGTAAAATGATATGTAACTTAAACATTCCACAACAAAAGAGCAGTTTGAGTTGAACTTGAAAAACTCTAATTAAGAGGAAGACTTGCTACATTTACAGCTTTAAAAACCATCTCCTTTATAAACGATCTCTAAAATTTTCCCTGTCTTTACTAAATAAAAGTCACCCACTTTAATCTAACTTTACCAGATCACGTTGACCTGCATAACTGAGCTGTAGTAGAATTTTGAGCTGGAATGCAAATAAACAGTTTTTATACCAAATTGCGGTGAGAGAGAATTATGTAAAGCATTCCAGAAACGGCTCTTTGGAAACAAATAAACTAAATCAGGGCACAGAAAAGCATACTCTCTGCAAAGCACCACATCATGAAGCAATTCTCAAATTAACTGTTCTCCATCTTTGCTGCAGATGCAGCTCCTCCACCTACGTGAACCAAACTCTGACCTGATAAATCAGTTGGACTCTGGTTTAAAGATAACAGACTGAGATAGTCTGGTGATTTTGGTTGAAGCTTCTCGAGATTCACACTGACATTAAACACACCCACAGGTTTGAAAAGTTGTGGTGTTTCTGACAAAGTTTCTGGACTCTTTAAGACAAAATGTCCTGACAGCAGCAGCAGCACATCAGCCCTGGAAACGTGCAGCCTCACACAGCAGCTTCCTCCTCCTCCTCCTCGTCCCTGAAAAGAAAATGTGTTGTGGTTTTGTGGTGACCAGTGAAATTACAGAGGGCCCCGTCCCAAACATGGAATCTGATCGGGGCTGTGTTTCCATCGGGGAATGTGTGAGCGAGCCTGCAGGGAGGCCGTTTGATGTGCAGCCTCTGCTGTCGGGCTCTGACAGATGGTTGTTCCAGGCCTGAAGCCAGACAGTTAGCGGCTATCAGTGCTAAGCTAACCCCTCCCCTGCAGGGGGGCTGACTGTAAAACGTGAGGGAGGGAACCTGGAACCTGCTGATCAAACATACCCCGCCCTTGGGCGAGGTGACAAACAGATAACCCAGAAATGAAAGTTCAATACGGCTGGTGTGGTGACATAAGTGCAGAGCTTCAGGAGTCTGACTGATGCTGTGGGAGGACGTTTACATGCTAAATAACTCTCTAGATAACACAAAACTTTAGGAGTTTAATCAACTTTTACTCATGTGTTCAGCTCTCTGTATTCAAAAAGCTGTGACAATTGGACCTCTAATTGATGAGCTCATATTAACACCAAAATTTCTGATTTTTTCAGTGCAAAATGTCAAGATATTTCAAACTTTTTGATTCTTTAAATTCCAGACACAAGTGAGTGTTTTTTTAACTTTTCTGAAAAATAAAAAAAATTGAGCCATCAATTGTTCTAAAATGATGCCTTCTAGGAAAACTCGATGTTGCACTTGTATGAAATCAGAAATTTAACCCATATTGTGTCCTGAGAGGAACTCATCGAGTCACTTGAGCTTCAAACATCTTATTTACTGAGAAAGAAACCACTTTCTGTTCTCTTGGGGAGTTATTGAGGGTGATTTTTGCTGCTGATTCGCTGAAAGAAGAGACTCGTTCTGCAGAAGTCCCTTCATGTTTATCTAAAACTTGTTTCCAGAAAACAAAATAAGTGTGACCTGATTCCTTCAGGACGTTTCATGTACAGTAAAAAACAGCAGAAGAAACCACAGCGGGGGTTTTGTTGGTGCGAGGGTTTCCCCTGATTCAGTCTGAACAGAGGAGTTCCTCTGTGATGTGGTGTGTGGTGAATGTGTGTGTGTCGCAGTATTATTGTATATGTGTGTGTGTGTGCATGTGTGGGGTCTACCTCTGTGCAGCAGAACACCAGGGGCTCTGTTTGTCACCATGTGGGCAGCACAGACACAACAGAGGCTGGATTCAGGGGTTAGGTCCATGTTAGCCTAGCTTAGCTTTTTGCAAAAATGATCGAATTGCAATTGCGATTTATTGTGTGATGACTTTTAGGTTTCCTGTCTTAAGTGTTGTTAAGCAACTGCATTTTTTGGAAATGAACATCGACATTAGTTACAGCCTGACAACAACCCATAAAATATTTTTTGCTCATAATGACTTTTTTTTTGCCATTTTAGTCACTATTTTTGCCACTTTTGGACAATTATTTGCTTTTCTGATAATTTTCCACATTTGCTCCCAATTTTCTTGCCATGTTTTTCATGCCTTTGACAATTTTTGCCACCTTAAACTTACTTTTATCACTACTTCTTAATGTTTTTGCTACCTTTGACTCCTTAGATTATCTCTCTTACAGAGGTAACTTCAAAACTTTGGCACTTTGGTTGAGTAACTGTGTATGGCATAAAACGTCCACTGCATAAAATTTTATGTTATTTTTACACATTTCAGGTCAATAGCATATTGTACTGTCTGCAATTAGAATATTGCAACAGGCCATATTGTGATTTAATCTCATTTTTGATTAATTGCCCAGTCATACTTAGCATCTGGCCCTGGTTCAGGGGGAGTCAGAGTTAACATCCTGGGACCCAGGACCCACAAAGATCAGCTGTTTCAATGGTTGTGGGGCCTCTGCAGCCAGACTCAAGTGGCCATTTGTGTCAACGTTGATTTTCAGGCTTTAGCCTCAGGAACTCAGATTAAATTTAGCTTTCTAAGAAGCTGCAATCTTTACCTCCCTGACTCTTTGAAATCAGTCTGTAAAAAAACAAAGGTTTAGACTCGAGATAAATCAGCTCTGAAACATTGAGGCTGCTTTAAATTGGTGAATATCCACCAAACAGGGTATAAAAACTACTCAGACACTGCTTTGTGAGCTGGCTCCTCACTTTGTTCCAGGCTCTTAAATATTGTGTCTGTGCACTTGCAGCTCAGGTCTGTGTGTTGAAAGCAGAGGAATGTGGTGACGGACTGTGTAACCACTTATCAGACACACACATTCCTGGGCTGCATACATCCTGTCACACACTGCAGCATGCTAATCTGTGTTTATCTCTCTTTTTAAGGGTTTGTTTGACATCGGAGGAAATATTCTGCTTGGTTTTCCTGTTGAGAGTTAAACAGCAGTGCTCAGATTTCCTCCCTACGATAAAGAGCTTTTCAGTACAGACTTCGGTGTCTCGTCAGGTCACGGTTTTTCCTAAGACGAGCGTTTCCAATCGTGCGCCAAACAGTTGCACAAATGTTCTCGATGATGTGGAGCTGACAGCATGTTGTGCGCTCCACAGCTGAACAGATTCTTCTGTGGGTTCGACACAGACACTCTCATTTATACAGAGGTTTGTTAGTGTTTATTACATTTCCTCTCACTGTTCCCACTTTTTGCTAAAGCAGTAGCTTCATTGGTGGGCATACCTGTCAATCATTGAGTTATAAGTCCAACAGCTAAAATACAACGCTTAGTCAAGGCAAAAAAAAATCAAATAGGATTCATTCAAGTCAATGTGTCAGCTCACACTCCATTCAGTTGCAATGCAATCTGCCGATGTGATGCATGAATTCATAATAGGGAAGATCGAGTGGGGCAGGAAGTAGTACTTAGAAACTATAGAAAAAGAGTCTGTGACCTTCAAAATAAAACAAACCAGCTGTCAAAATTAGATCAAATTTAGCTTGACTACAGAGATAAACTGACATAAGATGCAGAAACACGCCAGGAGTCAGCAGGTTTAAGGTTTTGCAGCCGAAGTATGAGTTGACAAATGCAGTCAAATCAGTTGGATGTGGTATTTTTCTGGTGTAAAACTGAACTTTGTAGAAAACTGCTGCTAGGTTAGTGTCCTTTGATGTTTCTCTTGTACCAGTTTTTCCTTGGACCTTCATAAATCAATTAATTAAATGTAAAAATTCAGTGTTTTGAGTATACAAATCCAGGAGTTCTTCAAACAGATCCTACGATGTCAGGAAGGACTGTGAGCCGAGCTGCTAAAGGGTTGATCCTAAATATGCAAGGGTACATCTTCTGAGTGATCGATTGGCCTTTATTTCCTCAATTTTTGGGAGAAAGGTGATCGGCCAATCCTTACACATGAAACCAATCTTCTCTGTCAATCCTCTCTACCTCTGCAAAAGTCTGAAAGTTAGCCATTGTAGCTTTTTTGCACTGCCAGACTGATAGGTTATTTTCAAATTTGGAAAATGAAAGACTAAAGAAACTGATGTATTTTAGACTTTTGGACAGCAATATTCTAAACTTTTCATCTTTATTTGGGAGAATTACCTCTTATGCAGTTAAAACATCACGTTTGTATTGTTTCGCAGCTGTTTTTCACAGGCATTGTTAAATATTTTTCCATAAAATAAGATTAGAACATTGAAGGTGTGTGCTGCCAGTTATTTAAAAAAAAAAAAAAAAAATCTATGGTCGGCAAAAAAATCAACATTTCTCTCATGATGTCCAGAAAGGCTGCAAGCTGTGCTGCTGATTGGCTGTTTTGTCAGGTTAGGGTCCCAGATATAGGATATAACATGGTGTGAATGAGTAAAAAGGGTTAATCTTGATGTTTCAGGAGTGAGTAACTGACATGAATCAGTTAGTCTGTCTTTGTCACTGGTTTATTTGTGACTGTCGGTTGTTCTGTTTGGGGCTTAATGTTCCCCTGAGTCATCACACAGGGTCTGAAGTTCAGCGCCCTCGCAGCTTCATCAGCACCAGAACATTTCACCAAGCTCTGTCATTTATAATGTGACCCGTCCCATGTTGTGAGTCAGGCGGGTTTGTGTATTAACGTTGAAGATTAACCTCCGACATAAAGCGTCTCTTCATGAGCTGTGATTAAACATTAGCGCAGAGTTAGTCGCTTTCAAAGGAAACAGTCGGAGCTCTAGTTTAAATCACCATGAAACTCACTCTGAGTGTTTGTAATGTTCTTTCGATGAAGTACTGTAAACACTGATTCAACCAACAAAAGCTTGTTTTTGATGCTAAATCAGGCTGATTCTGACCTGGCTTCACATCTACGAGGGAGAAAGATGGGATTAAAGCGTCCTATCTTTGGATGAATTGGCGTCTTTGTGACCCACCATGAATGAAGAGTTATTTTCATGAAACTCTTCAGAGTATTAATGCATCCTCTTTGACCGCCTGGGTTCAGAGTCGCGCTCTTTCTGAGTTAATTTGTCTGATTATTTCCTGTTTTCTGCCCTCCTTTTATTTCCTGCCTGGAGCCGATCTTTGCCTGACAATAACTCCTCTGCAGTGACATTCGGACTCATGTCTTTGATGTCCTCCCCTCAGGCGAGCATATCGCTGCCTCACATCAAAGACATGGACGAATAAGGAGAAGTAAGAAGCGTCTGCACGCAGTATTCCTCCATCAGTCATGAGTTTGGTTCTGACGGGGAAATCATCCGGTCCTGGAGGCTGCGCGGCTTCATCAGCAGGAGGAAGTGTCCAATAAAGGCTGTTACGATAAAACTGGGACACCCTCCCTCCCTCCCCTTTTCTCTGAGGCGCTCATCAGAACTCAATTAGGCCCATCAGAGGAGATTTAATCAGCCGCACAGCTGGCTGCTCTGAACAGAATCTGTCTTATCGCTAATAACCGGAAAACAAGAGGTCTGTGGCGTTATCAGAGCAAAGTGGAAACTGTTACTGATCATGTTTGGGAGGAAGAGGGTGGGGACGGGCTTCAGGGCTCAGCCTTAAGAGGTTCTAGAAATTCAATAACAAGCTTGTGATGCCAGTGTTTGCCCTCTACAAACAGCTTTCTCTCATTTGTTAAAGGACAATGGGCCATGAGGGCAAGTAGTTCTTCAACTAAAGCACTTTATTCACTATTCTGTAACCTGTAGCTTCAGGAGGGTCTGAAGTTTGATCATTGGAGTCTCTCCTGATACCAGAAACAAAACTACCAGATGTCTAAAATCAGTAAAAGTCTGTTTTTCTGACTTGTATGTTTGATATATGACATCAATAGGGGCTGGAAGCTGAGCTGTTGAGTGTTTTTTAAAATTAATTTGGGGACCTGAGTTATCTGTTGGTTGTGTATTGACTGAATTTTTTTAATCAACAGCCAGTAAAGACGATCTTGGAGTAACATTTAATGTCAGGGGGCTGAGAGCTGAGCTACCACTAGCTCGTCTGCAGCGCTCAACTCGTACTTCTGACTCCTCAGTGAGCAAAGATGTCTCAAACAAAAACAACCAAGATTTCTCAAAGTAAGAGAAGAGGCTGTGAGCTGAACTGCTGATCGCTTGTTAGAGTCCTCCAATGTTTCATCATTTACTATAAGCTTCTCATCCAAAACAGACTGACATTTGAAGGGCTGCAGGCTGAGCTGCTGCAATGAGGAACACAGAATATTGACCTGGGTGTACTGATTAAAGAGTAAGGAGTTGGTTTCAACTCCACCTGGTATCTGTAACCTACAGAGCTGAGGTGTGTGTGTGTTTGTGTGTGTGTGTGTGTGTGTGGTGTGAGATATGTTCCCACAGAGTCTCACACGGGGCTGGTAGGTGGAAATCCAGCTATAGATAGAGGGGGCGTAGGAAGGAGGAATCTAGAGCTTGGCTGTCATAGCAAAAGTGCAAAGGTGGTCGTGTGTGTTTGAGTTACAGTGAGCTCAGCGTTCAGCGCATTTCTACGAGGACAAAGAGGCGTAAAACTGAAACACTGAGCTGGTTTCAGGCCTCACGAAGGAGCAGAACCAAGTCAACGGAGTCATTTCAACACAGCAATAACCTCAGTATAGATCCCTCTTTATGTGGCCCTTTGGATACCATAAACCCTCCTAGGTGTTGTGTGTGTGTGTGTGTGTGTGTGTGTAGGGTTACATCAGGGGTCAGAAGTGCATCTTACAGGAGGATCAGGCGGCACAATACGTGGTGCAAAACCCTGCTGGTTCAAGTATCACCCAGCAGCCGGAGAGGGGGGCAGTGGAAAAACAGGATTGGAAATGGAGGAAGAGAAAAATGTGGTGAAGCAAAGGAGGAAAGAGGAGAGTAGAGGAGGTGGTGAAGACGAAGAGAACAGCTTTGGACTCAGACGAAGTGACAGTTACGTTTTAGAGAGCAGCTGAAGTCCCTCAAAGAGGAAAGAAAACAACAAAAATGTCTTCTCCCTGAGAGGTCAAGAGACGTGGACATCACAAAGAATACGGAAGCACATTCCTGCGTGCTGGTGTTTCTTTTCTGCCTCTTTCAAACCGTGCGCCTCCTCCGTGCTGCCGTGTGAATGGAGCAGATGCCTCGCTCTGTGTCGGCAGATGGAGGGATTGTTTCCCCGCTTTAATGAAGGGAGGCTGCTGGAGGCTTATCCCCGGTTACCTTGGTCATTGATATGCTCTTGAGGAGTCCACCGGCATTGTTTGGCGTCAATAGAGGGACAGACCCCAAGGCTGGGTGGCGGGTGTCTTGACAGACTGCTTTTCAGTGAATATGGACAATCAGGGGGGACGGGGAAGTTTTTAGGACCTCCATGCTGAGTTAGGCAGGATAAACATGGGACAAAAAGCTCAGACTGAGGACCAGGCAGATCCATCATCCACTTTTATGAGTCTTATCAAGGTTTACAAACTAAACATGAACCCCTAGTGGACACAAAACAAACTACAACTTTAGACAAAAATTCTGATTTTAAAGAGGGGTATTGTGCTTTTTTTTAAAGTCAGTATCGTGTTCATCTGGTGCCCCTGTAGTAGCCTTACATAAATCACAGCTGATAAAAAAAACTAGGGCTGGCCAATTTGTAAAAATCTTGTTGCGATTATTTTTCCCTGTATTGCAATATTCCCATCTCCCATCTTATTTTTTCAAACACATTGTAGGAAATGAACATTGACATTAACTTTGGCATGACAACAACCTGTGACATTTCTTTTTGCTACCTGTGACTGCTTTTTGCCCATATTAGTCACTTTTCACTCTTTTTTCCACTATTTCAAACCATTTTTTGCTAACTTCTGACAATTTTTATAAGTTTTATTCAACTTTTTTGACATTTTTTTTGTTGGCTTTGGCTTATTTTACCACTTTTCACAGTTTTTGTTACTTTTTTCCCCCCATTGTTGCTGCTTTCTCACCATTCTCCAAGTTTTCTCAGAATTTTCTTGCTAAGTTTTGTTGCTTTTGGGCCAGTTTGGTCACTTTTCACTCTTTGTCACCACTTTTGGATCTTTTTTTTTTTTACTACTTTCTGAGTATTTCCCAAGTTTCTCCCAATTTTCTTGCCAATTTTTGCTGCTTTTAGACTTCTCTCTCTGACAGAGGGTTTTCTGAAACACCTTGTTTAAGCTGCTGTCTCTTTAAGGCTCCACCAAGCCTCTTCCCTCTGACTGTCCAAAGCCCTTTATAGGAGCAGACCCAAAATCTTTCATTATTCAGACCATGGCTCCTTTTTTTTTCTTTTTTTTAACATATTTTTGTTCCTCACTGACAAAGTCCTGAAACCTAACACTCTGCTGTTGGGTAATTTTCACAAAAGTGAAGCCAAAACCAGAGATTTTCCGTTAAGTTTCAGCTTTAAAGACATTTGAGGACATTTCTTTGGGTTTTCAGAGCTGTGGTGAGCTTCTGGCCTGTGTGAGTATCATAATAATCAGAAGCAGATGATGAATACTGTTGGTTATGACTCTCAGAGTTTGATGTTTAGAGTTTCTGGAGCCAGCTTTGTTTTCTGCCGAATTCCACCCCCGTGCTCTCTAATCTGTTGACTAAGACCTGTTTTTCGTTTTGTTGTGTCGGATGTGATGATGCTGGGATCACATGGTCGCCTCGCGGGTCTTTTTCGCTTTGACGAAACGCTGCCAAACAAGCTGCGCAATTAAGAGGCTTTTATTAAACAAGGGGAATCTTTGTTTGTCTGAATCCTCGTGGCAGAGCCGGAGTCCTGAAAGAAAGGTCATCTGAGTGGATGGTGAGTGTTTACAGAGCAGGAATCACAGCGTGGATTTAGGATTAAAACCGTGCTTCAGAGCTGGAGAGATGTCTGATGAATATTGTCATTGTTGTTGGATGTTTTGGTACATTACAGATTAAATATTTGACATTCGTTACTTGATATGGCAGTTGTCCTCGTCTGACTTTGAAACATTCAGACTAATTCACGAGACCTTGGACGACTGACTAACCAATCAGTGTTTTCTCTGAAACAGTTGAAGAACAGCAGTGATGACTCAACTTTAAATCTTGAGTTGCACCTGAAAGAGACTCAGACTTATCTCGTCTGATTATTCTGTTTAATTTCAACACACTTTTAGACCACATGACGTGTCAGAAAAACATCACTCTTGAACAAGGGAAATGTCATTTTCTTTTGAGAGTATCTGAGACTTTCAGATCCCATCATCCTGAATGCGTTAAAGCATCCATTGGTTTGTGTATCCTAAATATACTTAAGACATCAGCGTCCTTCTTTGTGTGTTCACTGAGCCTGATTTGTGCAGTTTTCCTTGTTGTTTTTCTGGGTGTTTGTCAGAGTTTCGTGACCCACAGAGAGCTCCATGTGAGGCTGCTGTCAGTTTGTTCAGATTCATAGTCTCTTGGGTTTGTCTGTGGTATATCAGGGAACCAAACTATGAAATATTCATACTCTTGAGCATTGCGGTGCTGTGGTTTCTTTTATGGTGATGTCTTGATTCCATAAATCTGAGCTATGCAACTTAACCTTACGGCGATTCAGGAAATGGGAAACAAATTGTGAAAGTTTGAATTTATTGCTGAGTTTTAAGAAAATAATGTCACGTACACAAGCAGTTATATGAGACTCAGCAGCTTACCTGATGGATGGAGACCCCAGTGTGATGGAAATGCTTCAATGGTCACAATTTTTTTTTTTAAATTGTTGCCTTTTTTACTCAGATAATGTAAAATAAAACAAACAGAAGGCGTGTAAAAAAAAATCCTTAACATCTGTCACACCCAAAATAATTTCCTTCTTTATTAAACAATGTGTTTATTCATTGTAATTGCTAGCCTATTGTTGTTTTTCGTTTTTATTAATGGTTTACCTGCACAGATTTTTTTGCGATGGCTCATTGTGTTTTGTTCATACCCCCCAACCACTAGATGGCAGCAGTATAGGGGACACTCCATGAAAGTACCGTACTTTCCGTATTATAAGTCACACTTTTTTCATAGTTTGGTTGATCCTGCGACTTCTGCTTAAGTATGACTTGTATATATTATAATATATAATTCCACATGTACTTAAATGTTATTTCAAACTTACCAGGAGTAAACTTTACCTACAGCTGCTAGAGGGTGGAAATAATTCAAACATTAACTTCAAGACAACAGAGAAAAACTGAATGCAATGAACTGAACAATAGTGTTACAAGATGTGTCATATCAGGACATGTATCACATCACAATATGATACCTTTTAGGATATGATGTGGTCAATATTGCATTATTTATCACACTGTGATATATGATAAACACCACAGCAAGATGTGTATAACATAACACGTATGTTTGCCATATCACGTTTCCTGTCGTGAAACATATTGTATGATGGGTTTTTTTTTCATACCTTGAATTATTGTTGAATCATGTTATGGTACAAACTTGCCCTGACTCCCTGTATGTAAAGAATGTTATATTGAACTGTATTTATTCATGCACCCCATGTATATTTGTTCATTATGTGTCATGAAATTCTTCTAGCATCACTTTTTAACAGTTAGTCTCCCTAAAATTTGGGTGTATTTGAAATAGTTAATGGATGTTTATGACTGTGTGAGGCAAAGAGCCAGGACTGAATGGATCTTGATGCGCTGACTAACAGAGGCCGTGGTTCAGTCATTATGGCAGCAGCATGTGAGCGCTCGTTTCCATGTAGACTGTTACATAACTTCAGACCAGGCTGTTCTCTGCTCTGCTTCATCCTGTTCTTTTAGTGCAACATGAGGTCAAATCAATGCATACTTTCATCTTTTTCTACGCTTTCAGACTGTAACAGCACACATTTTTGTCCTCCGATTTCACCCTCTGCTCTGTTTTTCTTTCCGTGCTGTCTCATCACACATTCTTAGACTGAGCTTGTTTTTGTCCCAGCAGACTGGGGCTTGGCCTGAATCCCATCCTGGATTTGCCTCCTGGGATAACATAGTAAAGATGGAATATCCCCAAATCTGATAGTAAACTCCACCGCTGGCTGCCATCTTACAAAAAAAAAAAGCTACAGGTTTTGATCTTTATGTTCCTGGTCTGTTGTGCTGAATAAACCCGGCGTGTCAGGACAGGCCTCTGTGAGCCCGTGTAACACACAGAGCTGTTGTTTCAACAGCAGCAGCAAATGGTGAAGTGTCTTCTCGCACGTCTCCTCAGGACGCCGATGCATGTCCACATTTCACCACAGGGGGGTTAAAGGTCAGGGGCAGGCGGGAGGAAGCAGTTTGTTGACTCTGCAGGGTGCACAGAAAGCAGCTTTTCAAAGTGCTGAACACTTAAAAACTAAGTCAAAACACTGAGAGCACTTCTGTTACCAAGCCTGACGGAGCAGGAACTCCTTCAGGCTGCTGGAAACTTTATTAATAGAACTCCAGGAAGAAAGTACAAAAATCCCTCAGGTTCCCCTGCCAGGTGTTCTGGTTTGGCAGATCATTTCACCTCGATCAACGGTCGATCCCTGCAGGCGCTCGCCATCGCCGCCTTAAAACCTTATAAAGCAGAGCTAGACACGTCTGAGGGAGAGATATGAAACATTACGTGTCTGGATGAATCTGACTCATGCTGGCAGACTTAATAGAATGCGTCTGACTCGGTTAAATCCGTATTATCATCTGAATGAGTGTGATTCCCATAAAGTGACTCAGCGGGCTTGTTCCAGCACGCTTTAGCTGGTAGCAGCAGTCGACTCCCGTCTGAATGGCAGCGAGGAAATGAAGAGCCAGTAGTCACCATTTTAAGGCTTAGGATTAGGTACACACACATTCACAAAGGCACAGGGAATGTGCACACACACACATACACACACACACACACACACACACACACACACAGAGGATCACAGCTCCCCCTGTGTCCTTGTAGAGTTTAAATGAGGACATAATGGAGCAGTGGTCCTGGGGTACTTGTACCCTGGGAGTTCCTCCTATAGTCTCCCCGGGTTACACTGGAAGAATGTGGAGTTCTTAGAAAACACTGGAACATTGATTTAATTTTGAAATGCTTTAATGTATCTGTCTGACATGAAACAGAAATGTTTCTTTTCTTTGAGTATAAACTGATAGAAGTTTCCTGCGCACACCAGTTAGCCTTAAATGTGTACTTTCACAGTAAGAGTCCATGAAAAGCACTTTAAAAAAGAGCTGAATAATAAAGAGTTAATTCTGACATGGTTAACTTTAAGAGGAAGAACAGTGAAGGGCACTATAAAACCTGAAAAAGGGGTCAACATTTGGATGTGAAAGGTTTGACAAATGTGGGGCCATAATGATTTGAAAAAATTGTTTAAAGTGGTGAATATAAAACTTGGAAAGTAGCCAGTGTCAAATTTAGAAAGTGTTGAGATAAATGACTGTAAGTGGCTAAAAATAAATAGAAAATGACAGATTTTGCATTTTAGAAAGTGGTGACAGTAGCACTGGAAACAGTCGCCTTGAAGGATATAAGATGCTAAACAGAAGAAAAAGCGGCCATATTGGAATGAACCAAACGATGGATGATGGTTTGAATTTATGAACAACTGAAGAACAGCTGCTCACACCTGTGAAAATTGTTAATCCCAAAAAGTACAAAGCAGCCGTGTTCGATTTGAGACAACACAGCTGTAAAAAAAAAAAAAGTGCACTCTGCTAATAAGTATGTACTTTTTGTAGTGTACTTCAAGTAAGTGTACTAACATAAATATCTGATTTGAGACCCAGAGTTGAAGCAGTTAGTTAAAGATAGAAATAAAAGAGATAATTCACATGTAGCTGTGTTTTAATAGATGAAATAGTTCATATACAGCAGGAATGTTACATCTATAACAGTTTTCTTCAGTGGAGCAGTCGAACTGTTGAAAAGTTTGCTAAAGAAAAGGCCTGATGAGCAGAGAGAGTTTGAAGAGCGGCTGCAGAGGTTTAAAGTGATGGATGAAGAGTTTAAAAAGTCTGTTAAAGGTCCAGTAATAAGTCTGCAAACATCTTTAACTTCAGAAAGAGAGAATGCTGATCTTGTTTGGCTCCAGTCCTGATCAGCCCACTTTGTTTCACATTGAATAAAATGGCCGCCTTGTCTGAAACTGCGGTCTCCATGAGCCCCCCCCCCACTCCTCCTCCTCCTCCTCCTCTGTGCTCGTAGTGGATACTTTTAAAGGAAGAAGCAGAGAGGGATTACCTTCAAACACACACGGTTACTATGCCAAGTATTGGAGAACACACACACACACTTAATGCTGGGAGGCCCGGGCTGAAGCAGCAGCAGCTCACCCTTCAAATTAAGACTCTTATGAGCCTCAGATGGAAGTCATTATGAGAACTCATGATGTCAACAGAGCGCCGTCTCTCTGGGTGAGGGGGAGATGAGGGGGGGGTGCTGTGGGATGCCCGGGCATGTTTCCAGTCTGATTTGTGGTCAGCTTTTGTTCCCTCTTAATGGACGGCTTCATTGAGGCAAAAACACAAGTCTATTCCCTCACAGTCGCTCTGCACATAGAGGATCAGGATGTTAGCGATCAGTCTTTAGTGTTTCTGTGTTCAATCCTGTTATCAGTCAGCTCCAGTTAATGCTGATGTTTGATTTCTAAGGGTCGAGGCCTGAGCTGCAGCTTATGTTATCATTTCAGTCAGTGATAAAGACTCATTTATTTCTTTTTCCACCTCTTTGTTATAATCATTCACAACTTTTACCTTAATTCACACTTTTTCTTTTCTGTCTGGACTCTCTTGTCTCAATCTTGTTGTGCTTGCACTCAGACATCAGTCACTTTAAACATAACAGAAAAATAAACTGTTCAGCTCTCGAACGTAAACACAGGTTATTCTGAGAACAAGTGTAAAAAGTGACAGAAACAAAACAAAGCTTATTACATTTTGAACTCTGAAGCTTTTGACGAGCTTTACTTTGAGCTTTTCTCACCATGTTTTACCTCCTGGTCTTTCTATTTAGTTCAACACTAATGCTGATTAACTCTGAGGGTGTGTGTGTGTGTGACAATTAGGCTGATTGAGGTGTGTGTGTGTGTGTGTGTGTGTTAATCCCATTCACGCTGCTTACCCAGCAAATGGTCAATGAATTTAAGTGTGTTAATGTGATTAAGGAGGTGGATGTGTCTTCATTGTGTTGAGCCTCTCAGTGGTTGGAGTCTCCGCTCTGATAAACTCCATTATTTATTCATCGGTGTCTTTTCATTCATCTGTAGACATCATCAAACACAGTCCAGTATCTTTGAATTCAGCAACTTTATCTGATAAACTGTTTTGAAACTCTGATAGGGACATTTTTCTCCACTTCATGCCTGAGTTCTTTTTGTGTTTTCTATATTTGTATGAAATTAAAGAGGACAATGATTGAACATAACATTAAGGTTTTGTAACCACTGCACTGCTTAAAAAAATTTTAGTTTTTGTCATCTCTATATTATCTTCAATCTGTTTTTTTTTTTTTTTTGTAAAGTTCATGGTTTTAATTGAACATTAAAGCTCCTGTAAGTTTTTTTTTTTTTTTTTTTTCTGCTTGTGTTGATTTTGGCGCCATCTTTGGACAAAATAATCTCCTCTTTTTACTGGGCTGATAGGGGCCTAAGTATTGGTAGCACATTCCCATCATGTTTTGGTTTAAATGCTAAATGTACCACTTGCTCCATCTGGTCTGACTCCTACCCCCTCGCAAGCGCCACAGGCTTTAAAGAAATGGCGACTGAGAAGTCGTAATTTCTTGCTCTGGATGTTTTGTTGTTTCGTTTGCTTTTGAAAGTAACACCATCATCTCCTAATTCAAGGTGATGATGTCACTATCATCTGTTTTACTTAGTAACTATATTCTAACAGGAGCTTTAATTCAAACAGCGATTTGCAGTCTACCTCTGATTTTTACCACCCAGCATTGACCACTAAAGGCTGTGATGTAATAATGTCACAGATGTCATCAGGCTCATGTTTGAATTCAAGTTGAGAGAGTTATCCAAGTGTTCAGCGTTCTTTTTTATTTTGAACAAGTTGTAAACAAGTCCCTCCATTTTTAGAGGATCAAAGACTGACTCTTCAAAATCAAACTCAAGACTCTACACTTTAGTTTTTCTCTCCATAAAGGGGTGTGAATGGCAGTTTTGGCGTTGTTCTGTCTGTGGTCCCAGCTGCAGGGCCACATGTGGATGTGTGATTATTGAATCCATCCAAACACAGCGAGTCTTTGTCAGCCTGCAGCTTTAAACATTCATTACACTGAGCATTTCTGCAGAAACTTGGAGTTTGCTCTGAATCTGACTCTTTCAGTCGTAATCTGCAGGTTTGACTCTGTAGGAAGTTTGTACTGTATCATTTCTCACTTAAATGGTTGTTTCTTCAGATTTAGCTGCAGGTTAGAGAGGAGCTGGAGCTCTGGGTGATGATTGGTTGTTGCTTGTTCCACTGACCATTAAGTCAAATAACAGGTTGTTATCTGGAGTCTAATAGTGGAGTCTTATTATGATTCTGGAGCCTGGATTTTTATCATCCTAGTTTCATTTCTGCTGTTGCTTTTGATGCAGTTTTATGAGGTTTAAGAAGTTTTGTATGCAGCTTCATCCTGACCTGTGTCCCTCTGACCCCGCTCTGTCTCTGGTGTCCCAGCAGGTGAGGGAGACGGAGACATGGATGCCCATGAAGACCACACAGACCGCCGCCATGTCCACATCGCAGCGCGTTGAGCTGGAGGCTTCGGGAGACTCCCCCAACGGCTCAGACTTCGGTTTCACGGACGACGAGGACGATAGGGACACCGACGATGATCTCTACGACAGCGACTACCGCGATGAGCTCGCCCCTGATAACTACGATGAAGAATACGAAGACCAAGAGTACGAGGACGAGGATGACTACGACGACGACGACTTCTCAGGATCTGGAGACGGAGGTGAGTCTTTGAAATACTTCATCACATTTGAAAAACAGATTCAGCTTTGTAGTCTTAAATTATATTTAAAGAATGAACTAAAATATGTTTCTTTGTTCACAGCAACAACAACCACAGTGTCACCTCACAGAGAGACCAAGACGTCAGCTAAGGTGAGAAACTGTTTCAATCTGAGGGGGAAACTCCTCAACCAAGTCCTCCTTTAACAAAGAATCCTTTAAGTCTGCACACACTGAAATTCTTCTTCTTCTTCTTCTTCTTCTTCTTCTTCTTCTTCTTCAGCCAAACATCATCGACAACAAGATCCCCGATGTTGAGCGCCCTGTGCGGCCGACCGTCAACGAGGTGGAGATCGTCCAGAACAGCAACGAGATCCCACTGCTGAGGAACCAGGGCGGCAAGGAGCACCCATCCAACGTCCTCATGGCCCACGCCAGCGACGACAGCATCTTCAACAAGACGGAGGTCCTCGCAGGTCAGTGAGAGCTCAACTTTAGGAAGAGGCAGGAAACGTTTAGCTCGGTCTTTAAGGGATGAAAAACACTCACAGTCTGAACGTGAATTATTATTTATCATCAACTTTACCAAAACCAGGACTTAAAACTTTTCAGGTCACGATTTAAAAACAAGCCACTGTAATATTTCTTCTTCAATGTTAGCATCCTAAAAGAACTAAGAAACAAAACATTCAAGAAATCCAAATAAAAAGATCCAGATTTCAAGAACACTTTTTATTTTGCTGAAAAAAATCTAAAATTTTGACCTTTCTCTGAATTCCAACCCTTCTTTAAACTCCAAAGCCTTGGCCTCTTTTTAAGCTTTGATGAAATACTTAAATCTTTAGAGCAGAAGAAGATTAAAGCAACAGAAACCTTTTTTTCTATTGAATTGAGACCAATTTAAAACAATTAAATCTGGATTGCTTTAATTTTTATCCCAAACTGAAAGACCAAAATTCAAAGAAAAATGTGTTTTTTTTAAAGTTAAAATCTCAAGGATCAGGATCCTTTGAAAGAAGGAAAACTGAATCTGAATCTAATTCATTTGTAGGAATAAATTCAGAATTATTTCACCAGACTTTTTGACAGAATCATGTTTATTTTCTTCTTTCAATGTCACCTCTTATTTTTATGAAGAGTCTAAATATTGAGTCGACTCAAAAGTTAAAGAATTAGTTCAATGAAAAATCTTTTTTTAGTTATAATTTGTTGAGAAAATGTGTCTATTGTGGGTTTGGTGTTGGGGTGGATTTCTACAAAAGGCCTCAGGCGCCTGCTCCTTCATAAATCGGGACTTTTGGTCATTTTTGTCTTGTATTGATTTCTTCTTTGGCTTCATAATTTTGTCTCCTTCTTTTCATCAAACTCTAAATTCTGACCCGTTTTTCTTCTTCGTCTCTTCCAGCTCTGATCGCAGGCGGCGCCGTGGGCCTGATGTTCGCCGTCCTCCTCATCCTCCTCCTCATCTACCGCATGAAGAAGAAGGACGAGGGCAGCTACGACCTGGGGAAGAAACCCATCTACAAGAAAGCCCCCACCACAGAGATCTACGCATAAACTCAGCCCCCTCCTCCTCAAACGCTCACACACACATACACACCTCACCCCTTAAAAACCCAATCAGTGCCTCATCTTCATCATCATACCTCCTCCTCCTCCTCCATCTCGGGTTTCTACGGCGGAGAGAGAAAATCGGGACCCTGACAACAATCTATTGACTTACTCCGCCTCCCTGATTCCTGCTCATGTTATTGGTGCTCTCTTAACCAATCAGAGGCTTTGTTTGTCCGCTTGTCTCTCAATCGAGTTCAAAGGAGCGACAGGATTGGACAATTTCTGCTGCGACACACGGCAGCCATGTTTTTTCTTGTGTTTTTTTTTTCTTCTTTTTTGTCCCCATATCCAGAGAAAAACAACAGAACTTAAATCCTCTTCTTCCTCCTCCTCCTCCTCAGTCTAAAACACTAACACTGTGCAATGATTTCTCTCCGTATGGTACACATTAACTGTCCAGTTATTTATTTCCCCTCCACATGCTCCCGGACTCTCACTTTACTGTAGCAGAAGACTTTTATGTGAAACATTTTTACCTTTTTTTTAAAGAGCTCCTTGTAACGCAGAGAGATTTCAGCTGTTTTCTATTAAAGATCCCTTCATGGTGCGCCAGAATCCAGGTTTCAGTTCAATTCTGAGGTTAAAAACATTCAAGTTTAACACATCTGTCCTCACAGTGCTCTTAAAAGTGTCACACCAAGGGTCAGGGAGTGTTTGCAAATGATTTTGTTCTGATTTAAGACGCATCAAAACAACCTTAAAGACTTTTAACCTTCAAACCTTTGGTCCTGTTTTTCTATCTCCTCATGCGGGAAAACTCCCGCCAGTCTGGCACGCAGCACCAGATAAGTAAGCTAAAGTAATC